>JADNSB010000092.1:0-80760 GCA_019695575.1 Angomonas ambiguus | reverse complement strand
CGATGCCGCAGATCAACCAAAAAAAAAAAAGAGGGATTATTTATAGCAGAATACAAAAAAGGAAATTAAAAAACTTTGTTCTCTTAAGGGTTCACCACTAATCCACAACTATCCACACTACCCAGAAAGGGAATAGATGTAATTCCCCAACGAATGTTACATTACAGAGAGGGGAACCGTTATGTGGCTAACTCGTCAATTCCCAGTAATTATTATTATTATTTAATCAAATACAGTAGGCGGTTGAACACGTTACCAGATCATCAACTTCTACGGCCACCTCCCCACACCAAGTCAACAGAGTGCATTGGTTAGACACACCCCACAGTGCTGTCTCTTCACCCAAAACAGTCGCAATAGTAGTAGTGGGCCATACTACACATAGGTAACAAGGGACTCCTGAACAGGTCAATAACTCAGAAAACTCACACAGGACGACAATACTTCATTACACCAACAGGGGGACAGTAATACGCCTACATCAATCCACAATACTCCAGTGGGTAGCACTTTAAATGGGTAAAGAGATCCGTTCTGCCCCTACCCCAGTACAGAAGAGTGGCAGAGGGGGTAAGGGATACTCCCTCATGATAGCGGTGAGTGAAACCTCCTTCCTATCCTTTCGTTTCGGGTAAAAACTAGTGGTTCCCAGGTAAGCTGGGAAAATTCAGCAAGCTAGAAAACTGAACAGAGAGAGAGAGAAAAAAAAAAAAAGAGATGGTTGCCTTGAAAAGGCTCTCTGTAGTAGGAACAGTCACGTCTACACACAAACACAGCTTTAACAATTAAAACCCAGCTTTTTTTTTTGTTATTTTGACAATGTTAGGAGTACTTTCAATGCGCCTAGAACCTAACACTGTCCGAAATAAAGGCTTTACTAATTCCCTAATATTATTATTTTTGAGAGTTTTATAAAAAAGAGTCAAAAACCTGAAAGAATATATATATATATATAAAACGTTTTAATTGCCTAAAAGATCTACTTTACTGATTTTCTCTGAACGTTAAATCAGTCAAAAAGTAAAAATAAAAACCGGGTTTTTTTTCGCAGCCACACTCAAAATACAGTATACCAAAAAGAAACAATCAAACATAAAAGTGACGATCATGGTACGAATTCCCCCTGAATAGCTTCTCTGATCCGATGAAGCTGGGTAAATGGAACTCGCTATCGCGAAATTTTTTTTTTTTCCTGTTCTAAACCTTGTACAGTAAACAACGAAAGTATACCTTTGCTGTAATAAGAATAACAATAAAGTGTTACGGTGCTTCAGTCTAGGCTTCATTCAAGCCTATCGTCACGCACACTACCTGAGAAAAAGAACCATGATTATATATATATGTAAAATATCAAAAAAAATACCAAAAATATCAAAAATTGAAAACGAAAAAATATATAAAATTGAAAAAGAAATATATATATATCAAAAACAGAAAGTGAATATATATAAAAATATGAACAAAAAATAAATCAAAAACAACTAAACTATTTAACTTTTTTTGCGTATACTACGAAGAGAAAACTGTGGACTTGTACTTTGATGGGAGCTGGTTTTCTCCAGTGTATTTTTGTCATCATTTACTGGCTTCGGAGTCAGTGGAACTGTCACTGCCAGAGGAAGAACTTTTCTGGGAACTGTTATTCGAACCCGAGCTTGAATTGGTACTGGAGCCGCTGTCGGAGCTTGCAAAGGTATCCCCTTCTCCGTGAGTGGTATTCTCATCCTGTTTAAAGATACGAGGCCTCCTACCATCGTTAGCGATAAACATGGCACCGTGTTCATCACCGGAGATGTTACCATTTCGGTCCCAAAGGCGCAAATCGCGGTCCCCGTTCTTCTCTTCCGCCTCGTTGTACCTTTCCTGATACGTCACAAAGTACTCTTCCTGTTTGCAGCAGCAGCACCACACAATGAAGAAGATGATCAGTCCCACGACCACCGCCGCGGCGAGGCCCACAATCAGCCACACCCACCACGGAATGCCCTTGCTGGTGTCCTGTTCGCCGCCGATAACACACACCCCACCCTCAAGTTCGCAGTGGCCACACACATTCGGTTTATAGCACTCGATGCAACCCTCAATGAAGCACTCGATACATTCGCCATCCACAAGGGTATAGTTATCCTTGCAAAATCTACACTCTCCACTGCCGTAACATTGCGCGCAATTCTCCCAATGGCAGTTGACACAGGCAGTACCATCATACGAGGGGGAGAGGCCAGAATCACACGAAAGACAGCGTCCGTTATCGCTGTACGAGACACAGTTGGGAATGGTAGTGACACACTTTCCGTTCACCGTCAAGCTGAACCCCGGATCGCATTCCGCGCACTTCGACGGATCAGTTTTAGAAATGACTTTACAGTGATCCAGATAATAGGCACATTCGCTCTTATCCTCTACAGGTCGGTAATACTCTTCGCACTCCGCGCACTGATCGGCAACATCACAACGGGAGCAGCGGGGAATACTGCACGAGACACACACTTTTTGAGTCAGCGACATGGACATGTTGATGGGACAGAGGGATTCTCCCAGGGGATCCCAGGTGGCCGTACAGTGCGGTACAAACCGGTCGGCATTGCACATGCACTTGGCTTCATATACGTCACTGTTAAAAGACACTTTGACCGAGCTGATACTGTAGTAACCGTCATTGACACAGTGGGAGGCAGAAAACTCGCCCACTTGGGAATTGTCACCGACGTCAGCGCGTGCCTTTCCATCGGGGAGGAAAAGGACTTTGCGATTAGCGTCGGTCACCCGTGTAAACGGGATATTCAAAAGCTTATATTCGCCCAAACTAGAGACGTCTTGACCTGCGAAATTCATCGGGCCCAAGTATATCTGAGCACCGGTAGGTACAGAAGCGAAGAGGCTATCACTCGGTGTGCCGGAGTAGAGAGACGCAGCTTTGATTCGGTGCAGCGTTAATCGCGACGTCGAGGAAATAACACTGCCTTTATAGGCACCATCCGAGAAAAGGGGCCCGTTCGTTGTCACGTTGGAGATTACAAGGTTACTGTTAGTCCGTAGGTTAAGACCAGGGTCGCCGTAAGTGTCATTGATCTGAGTGTAAAACGGGGCAGTGCCATCGTGGATACAGTTCTGGAAGCGAATCAGTCCATACTCGATGACATTTGTGGTATTGTCTCGATAGAAGCTGTCTGCACAGCTAACGCATTCGGAGTCGGTCACCGATATGGTGCCAATGTGCTCCAGATAGCCTGTGGTTTTGTTTTTTAATTGTATTTGGGACTCTCGGGCAAGAAGGCTGTTGGCATAAGTAGTCTTGATTCGAGTCATGTAAAATCCAGTCTTGATCTGGATGCCTTGGTCTGAAAAATCCTTCATGTTGAACAGACCGAGTGAAATGGCATCCCCACGAGCACTTGGGGAAAATGTCGATGTGAAATTGTGTATGTAAACGGTAAAGCCAGGTGATACGGTTGGGGATAACGTGAAGTGGAATGGTCCGTAATTGTCGGCGTACCCTGTAGCAGTACCTCTGGTGTAATTCACCATCGTACCCTTGGTGGTCATGTGGTAAAGACAATTAAAGGCGTTCCTCATCACAAAATTGGTCACAGAGATGGTGAGCGGGGCATAGTTGGCCCACTTGTACTCATTGAACAAAAGGGAGACAAAAGAATCCGTTTTCATCATGTTGTTAATGGAAACTGTTGCTCGCGCACCATATACTTGGAACTTAAAATACGAACACCCGCACAGATAAGGGTTTTCAAACTCCTCGTTCCCCGTCACGTTAATGACGGTGGCCACACCGGAGTGCATCGAAACACACAACAGAAGCAAGGAGAAGAGAAACGCCTTTCCCGCAGACTTCATTTTGTAAGATGTAATTATTGGTTCTGTTGTTGTTGTTGTTGTTTAAAAGAATTTAATAAAATATAAATAGTACTGAAAAATAGAATAGGTCTTCGCTAACTAAAAAGAGGGGGTAGGGGGTAAAGAAAATATAAAGAAGAGGACTTGGTCATGTAGAAAGGAAAACACAAACAAAGGACACATTGACAGCCATTTGGAGGAGTGTTGTAAAGATCGATGCCATCCATAATGCGAGGAGTAAAAAACGTTTTATGATCGATGAAAAGGGGGGAACTATTGAATATTCAAAAATAAAAAAGTGCGTTTTGAAAAATAAAAGGACATTTCTCTCCCTAAGGTAGGATCCGAGAATATGAAAAAAAGAAAAAAAAGAAAACCGCTAACAAGTTAAAAAAAAAAAAACGAAAGAGGAAATAAAAATAAAAGAATAGTAAGTTAGTAAGCATTTTCAACTTCTTTTATTCGTTTAACCAAGTAATCATTAATTGGGGTAGGGGTGTTAAACTTTTTTCCGTGACGAACCACCGTTTCGCCGAACAGCTCCAACTCTGTTTTCCGTTTCGCCAACGCGTCCTGTCGCATTGAAGGATAAGCATCCGGGTGAAGAGAACCAACCAGAGCATCCCATTGACGGATGTCTTCCTCTGTAAGATGGATATTGTGGTGTTTCGCTATGGCCTGCACTTCTCTCATAGCAGCAAACATGACATCTCTAGGCTCCCCTGGGGTTTGAACCGTTCGGTAGGTGCCCTCATACGCGGTGACACATTGATTGAGCCCGACGTTGAGCATAAGTTTATTCCACACGATACGTCGAGCATCAGTACTGGGTCTCCCGTCCACCCCATTCTCCTTCAGAAAACGAGCCACCTCTTTTGTTCTGGCGGTGTCTCTGCCATCGAGTTCTCCAAAGATGATGTTACCCATCCGATGGTACTCCACCGACGACCCGTGGCGAGTGGTGTCCATCCCTTGCGCCGTCGCGTACAACACCTTTTCCGCCCCATAAGCATCCGAAAGTATCTCCTCACTAGATATTCCATTGAGAACAGAAATAACCGTTGTGTTTTCACCGACGAAGGGTCTCGCTGTCTCGATAGCATCTGCTAAACCGCTAATTTTAGTGCCGAAAATAAGCAAATCGGCGGGCCCGTCGCACTCCTCAGGGGTTTTATAATTGAATACGCACTTTTCTTGATTGCACGTCAAGTCATCCGTTGCGTAACGCGCCTTTCGGTTTTTGTCCACTGTCACCCAAAAGTTGTTGCCCAACGCCTTTTGCATTTCCCATCCAAACATCACGCCCAATCCGCCTAATCCGATTACGGAGGCCTTCCGCATGACACTGTTTTCGTGATATGAAAGTCTAAACCCCTAAAGCGAAAGGAAGACAAGGTAAAGGAGAGTACTGAAAACAAAAAAATCTACCAGTCCAAACATACCCAACAAAAAAAAAAAAAACTTACAGACGAAAAAAAAAAAATACATCTGGAATAGTATAGCAAATACCACGCAGAAAACTACTTTTGATATTGGGGGGGCTTCCACTCCCGCTTTGCTCGGGTACTCTCCTTCTTTTTATGGCGATTTACATCAAAAAAGTACTTTTTATCGGAAAACAGTTCATCCGCTGTCATTACCCATACCATTGGACTGTACGTGTTTCCTTCGGTATCGCGTAAGGTAAAGCGGGTAATACGTCCGGGGTAGCAACACTTCGAAATCAGCTCCCGTACTTCCGCGATAGAGTTCACGCTTTCTCCTCCTACTGCTATCAGTTCATGATCAATGTCAATTCCAACCTGATAGGCGGGTCCTTTTTCGAACACCCCATCGACTACAAGGTGTCCTGGTTTGACGTTGTCAGACAGCGAAAACCCTATAAAGGGAGCTACATTAACCGCTCGACGGGGACCCACACTGGTTTTCATCAACTCCTGGTACTCTTTTCCATAAAAGGTGGCCGCCAAGTCCAAATTTTTTAGCTCTTCATCGTTCAAGGCGGCATCCAGGGTGCAATCCATTCTATCACGGAGTGCTTCTCTCTCTTCTACTTCAGAAAGCAAAATTTGGGTGCGTTCTAACCCCTCCTCCGATTGGATTGGATTCCAGTAAAGTGCTTCATAAACGTCCTTGAAAGCAAGCTGCCGTTCGTCTATTTCTTCTTTCTCGATAGTACCACGGTGATCCTTTTCCGTACTGACAAGCAGGAGCTCCTGACACCTAGCACTCTCCTCTGTAGCCATCTTAAGAATGTTGGCGAACAACGTCGCCTCCGCCTCGCCCAATTCTTTCCTTTGTCGATTTTCCTGTTTTATTACAGCGCGACATAAACTGCGAGACGTGCTTTTCTCATAAAGCTGCGAAATTGTCTCAAACGATTGGCATTGGCTCAAAATAACTTCCTGACGTTTCCGATATTCCTCCCGCAATAGTTTGCGTTGGTCATTCAACTCCTCACTGAATTGGTTGGCTAGATGTTCCAAATTTCCTAGCAACAACTGAATATAATGGTGGTTGAGGTAAAGATAGCGATACAGCATCTGAGCGGATACGTGTTGTTGAAGGTCTACTAGTTTGTCAAAAGATGTGTGGTGTCGGTCTTGAGTCTCCTTTACACCTTCCTCCTCCCTGTCACGGTCTGGTGCCTTGGATTTGGTCAAAGGACGAGCAACCGCAGCTTCTAATCGTTTTGCTGTTTTCATGGTTTCCTCCACTCGCTCCTTCAGAGGCCTCACTGAATCAAGGACGTCACGTGAGATGGCGTCGTGGTACTGCTGGAACCCTCCTCCCTCTTGTACCTCTCGTATCTGATGACGATACGCCAACGCTACGGTGGGCAGTGGGTCCTCTGCCCCCGTACTACGCAAGGTGGGAAAGAGAGAAGTATCCCTCCACGTCGATTCCGTGGTAGAGGGTGTCTCTTGAGCGGCAAGATTACTAGACGTGAGATAGACCAGAGCATCTCCAACCTGTTCATAAGAGTGCGTTAATTCCTGAACAGCGACTACACTATTAATGATTGTTCTTTCGAGTTTAGCTATTTTATCTGAAAAGTTGACGAGTTCGTTTTTTTGTTTTCTGACCCTCTGTGGTGAAACACCGGCGGTGCTTCCTCTCATTCACCAACAATGCAGTGCCTTGTGAACTTTTGAAATAAAAGATTAGGAGGATAAAAGAAAAGAACATCAATTTAATGGAACTGTGAAGTATCATTTTTTATTTCGTTGTATTTATCTATACAGAGATACACTCCATTGTCGGTGCATCCATGCTTGATGCAAACAACCATTTTTGATATTGAAAACATGTGACCAAAATATAAATATTATCCACTAAAAAACGGTTACTTCACACTAATATTTTCTACCTCACCCGCAGCCCTTGTGTACTGCCTTCTCCACTCCACAATCTGCCTAGCCTGCTCATGAAGTCCGGCCTTCAGAAAAGAGCCTGAGAGACTAAGAGCGGTGGATGCGTCAGGGGCCCAGTTATTGTCCCTCAATGTGTGCAGTGTCTCCACCGCCTTATCGAACCGACCCATACGAGCGTACCCTCTCGCCATCGCATTCAAGGAGTGGTAGGACACTTCCCCATTCATCGACGCAATCAGCCCAACCATTTCCTCCGCCTTTTCCATGTTGGCCAGTCGGCAGTAATAGGGAATTAAAGTATTAGCATCACTTACACGAAGTGTCTTGGTGGTGGTCTTTTCCTTTAATAGACGAACACACTCCTCTATTTCCTCTGCCTTTCCGCACCTGCAAAATGCATCGATTGCAGACCAGATAATGCGTCGCGTCAGCAACTTTGGGTTCGTTTCAGCGGCATGAACTGCTTCCGAGAACACCCGTTTCACTTCACTCTCCAGTTTTGCTTTGCCATACGTGGAGAGCATGATGCAGTAAGCAAGATCGTCGACAGGGATACCGTTCTGCTTCCTCTTCTGCATCACCTCTTCCATTTGCTCAAAGGACTTGGATCTACCGTAACCATCCGTTAGAATGTTATACGTTACGGCGTTTTCTTCGTGTCCCTTGGAGCGCATCTCCTCGTAAACACTCTCCATCTTCACAATGTCTCCCGTCTTCGCGTATGTGTTTAACAGTTGATGATAAGTGACGGAGGTGGGGGTAGTGTCAGGGGATCTCTTCATATCCTCAAATAACGATTCCATCTCTGTCACCCGTCCCGACTTGCCCAACATGTCTAGCACAGTGGTAGCGGTGACGGGATTGGGCGGAATTTGCTTCATCATATTATCCAAAACGCCCTGCATCTTCTTTATATTATGCTGGCGACTATACAAGGAGAGAAATTGATTATAAACGTCAGTGTCAGGGAACAGTTTAGAGGCGACAAGGTCCTCCCACGCCTCTGACACACCCTCCTCATCTCCCATGCGCTGTAGAGAGGAGGCCAAGACAGAATAAAATGCCGGAGACACCTCACCCTCGTGGTCCTTCAATATTTGAATCACCTCTCTCATCTTTTCTTGATCGCCCCACCGTGAAAAGGCAGTGATTAAGGTACCGAAGGTGACGTCATTCATTGCTACCGATTCGGTCTTCATTTTATCTAATGTGGCGTTGAACTGTTCCGTTTTGTTTCGTTTGCTGTACAAGTGGAGTAGCACATTGTAAACGTCTGTGGTCCAGGGGGATAGAGTCGTTAGGAAAGCTTCCACTTTCTTTTCCCCATCCGGGGAAGAGGCAAGCTGATGGAGCAAACTCGTTTGAACGTGCGGGTGTTCGTGATAATTTCGCTTTTTCGCCTCCTCGTATAGTGCCATCGCCTTTTCCGTGTCTCTGCCACTGACACGGATCCTAACGGCAAAGCAGAACGGAGAGAGTTGCAGTGTGCCTGCCTCCTCTCGCTTTAACATTTCACTCCACAGCGCCTCCACTTCATCCTTTTTGTGAAGATCCCCGAGAACACCAATTAGTGAAGTGTACAGTTGCACATCGGGACGGACATGGCGGGACTGAATTTCTTCGTAGAGTCGCAGGACGTGGCGGGGATAATACCGACCCAGGGCGCGGATCATCCAGGTGTACGTGACGGAGTCGGCGTTGATCTTCATGGATTCCATTTCCTCCTTTAGTTGAAGCAGGTGCTTCACATTCCCCATGAGAGAGAACCACTTGAAAAGTTCATTGAAAACGCGTAAGTCGTGGGCAATCTCGTACGGTTTAATACGATCCCAAGCATTCTTAATAGAATCCCCCTTACCCGCCGCGCCATACCCCCGAAAAACGGCACGGATGTGAACCGCACTGATATCCATATCGGGGTCCCCTTGTTTCAGTCGAGACTCAATCGAGGAGAGAAGCGTATCCACCTTGGACAGCATCAACTCTTCGCTTCCCCTATCGCCAAAGTGCATCAGTCTGGCGTACGCGGTGATCACGATCGAGTTACCGGTAACATCGGGGATATAGCCGATTTCTTTTAAGTCGTTCTCTATCGATTGAATCTCCTCTGGTGAAGTAACGTGTCGCATCTTTTGCCGCAGAATAAGCGCAAAAGTTTGAGAATTAAAGGAGACCTTATTCTCGAGTGCGAACTGCAAAATTTTGGTGAACAGGGCGTCGTTATCCAGTCGGAAAAGGGCGCGGAAAAACTCGGCGTAAAGATCAGAGAGTTCTTCCGGAGAAAACCTCTTCATATCAACAGACTCAAAGAGCTCCCCTATTTTATCGGTCTTCTTCAGCTTCTCGTAGCCAGCGATGAGGGCGACGATGTCGTCTTTACGCAATTCCTGAAGTGTTAAACCCTCCAGAAGGGCATCCGTTTCTGCTTCTTTACCAGCGAAAAGGAACGCCGCAACACACACCGGGCGAAGTGAAGCGTCTTCCTTTAGTTCATTGGCCAGCTGCAGCATAAGATCCTGACTGTCGTTGGTTTTATAGGACTCAAAGAGGGACCGAATCGCACGGACGGAGATGGTGCAGCCGTACTTTCGAAAACGAAGAAGGGCTCTAAAGAGAAGATGCGCCATGTCATGCTGTGAAAAAGTGACACACTCCTCCAACACCCCTTCCATAATAGCAGATGCTTGGGCGGGGTCAATTAACTGCTTGCGAAGATACTCTTGAAGAATGATCATTAACTGTGTGACAGAATTCCTGAACTGGAGTTCTCTCTTTCGAGACTTCCACACCTGTTGTCGGACATACTTGAGAACATGGCGGGGTTTAGTTTTGATGACTTGGACTAATTCGTCCTCGTCCTTCTGTGAAAAGGGATGAAAAGTGGAGCGTTGGTAACACACCGAGGTAAACGCAAACACGGCTACCCTATGTCTCACCAAATTACTCAATCTAAACATAACTTCAAACACGTATAAATCTTAAAAAGAAATTAAAAAAAAAAAGAGGAGAAGTCAGTCTGTGTAGAGTTGGAAAACCACAAGGAGGGGTGGGGATTAAAAAAAAAAAATCAAGAAATAAACAAATGGGGTAAAGAAGAAAGTAAAAGTTGCAAAAAAAAAAAAAAGTAGAACGAAACTATGTGCTGATGATGGTGCTAAATATTATTATCATCGGATAAAAGTTGAATCGCGAGCTTGACATCTTCGTCTGTTAACCCTTTCGAGCCGTCAGTACACACCGCATGCTTGGCAAAAAATTCTTTATCAGGAGCCGTTGCAGCCAGATGAATGTCATCCAGTGCGACAAAATTACAGATATCATACTTTGTTTTGTTTTTTTCTATCCAATCTAAAATCTCACAAGCGCGAGACTTTCCGTTCAGCTCAGGAGTGCAGTCAATAAAGCTCGCCATCCCGTGAGCGACCAGATGCTTGGTCACCTCACCGCGCCCAAACTCACTCACTCTCCATGAAGAGCTCAGTACGATGCGGGCATTCGTGGCGTCTAGGATCGCCTTAAGACGAAGCATGTGTTCTTTATTAAACATCCCCGCCGTTCCTTTTCCAAAAGGAGAGATCACCCCATCACAGTCTAGAAAGACAATTTTCATTCCAGGCATTGTTGTCTACTATTTATAATGGAGGTCTAATAACACACTATCAAAAGGGTAAAAAAAAAAACAAGCGAGAGTAAGAGAGACAGAAGGAGAAAGAAAGAATAAAGACTTTTTAGAGTATTCTGGTATAGAAGAAAAGTTAGACAGACAACTCTCCGACTCTGCTTACAACCCTAATAATAATGGACTTGAAACCCCTAATTGTGTGCACGTTTACTTTCCGCTTTCCATATTAAGAGTATAATAATAGTAATAATAGTAATAGTAAATAATAATAGTAATAATAATAGTAGTGGGAGAGTGGTGAGCCGCGATTGGTTTTCGAGCCCAACGTTTTAGTTACCTAAAACTGCGGGTTATTCCCGCTGCCGTTTGAGGGAGTTGAACTCCCGCATCGGAAGATAAGAGTCGTCTTCTTTTTCACCCAGCGATAAGGCATGGATGTGGTCCAGAAGGTCCTTGGCAATCGTTTCCGTAAGACGAGAATCTTGTTTATAGTCCGGGTGGGTCATCACAAACTTCCGGAGGTACTGCGCCGGGGTCGGTATCTTTCCCGCCGCCCGCATAGAGATAAACTTTAGATAACCCAACACTTGCGGGGTATCCAACTTCTCTTCTTTCGCCAGTTTACTGGCCAGAGGGACGAGGCCGTAGAAACCACCCTCTTTGCCATTAAATATTTCATCAATACTCATCTTCGCCGTCTCCTCGTCACTGCTGGTGTATTTACTAGCAAAGATGTCCTTTCGCATCATGTAAAGTTGACCACAAGGATTTATACGATGTGCTCGACCCATATTTTCATCCACGATGGACATTTTGGTGTAGAAGATCGGTTTATATTTGATGATTGCCTTCGTCAACAAGACGATAAACACGGAAAAGGCGGCATTCTCGAACGGCGTAGGCTGAATATCCATCACACGGAACTCCACGCGCCATCCTATGTCGCTGTCTATCGGAGGTGGTTTGAAGCGAACCGTCTGCCAGTTGGTGGATTGAATGTTTTCAAAGTGTGTGGTGTGCGTCGTGTCATCAATGTCTATCATCTGATCGTACATCACGAGAGGGTCGCGTATGAACAAGTGAGCAATATGTCTCGACAGACGGGAGTCTACTCCGTTTTCGGTCAGTACGGTATAAAAAGGTGAGCTAATCTCTGGGTTGGAGTCGTTGAACTCGTCCAGGTTGGATGGCTCAGGACTGATAAAGACGGAGACAGAATCGTAACGCGATTTGACGATGCGTGGGACTTCCTCACGTTTCCGATCATCCACGGACGCCGCTATGGTCAACCACCGGACGTCAGAGTCACACAGCAAACCCTTTTGAAAGGGAGTAGCAGAAGTCAGAGCGAGAAAAGGTGGGCAAAGAATAGCCAGCTGGTCGTAAACATGACGTGCTTCATTGATGTTGTCCATCTGCATTGTAACCTGAAGACAGTTGGAGCCCATACCAAAGGCCATACAGTCCATATAAATACAAGGGTGGCTCACAGAGGGAACGGGACAGGGACAAGCATTATACCGCTTCACCACATTCTTCTCCCGCTGTTGGCCCTTGAAGTACTGGCCGTAGTAGTACAGAGTAGCGGGTGTGTAAAGATGTGTCAGGGCCTCCGCAGCGGGGTGCTCCTCATCCTCCTTCATCTCCGATTCCGATTCCTCCCCTCCCTCCGGCTTGGACGGCTTACTACCAAACTTTCTCGTCTTTTTCTTTCCCTCCTCACTAGTTCCACACTGAATGTCTTTATTTCTTACATTGTAGTCGATATTCAGACGCTTGTCCACTGTTTTTTCGAGGGTGTACTTGTCAATAAAGAGGGGCACCTGAATACACACTTTCCTTCCTCTTCGAAGTCGAATGTTGGCCGTCAGATTAGCAAAACGGGGGTGTGTACGATTGATACACTCATCAGGGATAAACAGGGAGAGGGAGTAAGGGGATTCGTCGGAGGTGGCGGTGCTAAATTTGCCGACACCCATCAGAGGGAACGTGACCAGTGTGATGCCGTGAGCGTTCTCCCCCGCCTCCTCCTCCAGTAGCTGATAACGGTGGATGAGACTCTTCTCACAGGCGGCTAATCCCTCCGCGGTGGCAGTGTAGGGAGCTGCTGGGGTGCTCTCCACCATAAAGGAACCATACTCTGGTTGCCATACCGCCTTGTTGTCGGGACGTGCGTTGAGCCGCTCCATCACATTCGCGGCATCCAACAGTAGCAGCACCTTTCCTCCTTCTTCCTTGTAGATGATCGCCTCAATCTCTTCTCCCCATAAAAAAGGGCTGTTCTTGATATCCTTCTTGTCCTTGTACACGTTTAAAAACTGTTGAATGCCGTGAGCACTCACATGAGGTATCGCCTTAGCGTGTTCCTCTGTACCCCAGCGAAGAGGAGCACCACCTGTCGTTAGTAGACCCATTGTATATATATATATATATATATATATTAATAAAACGAAAAACAAAGAAAGGACAGTATATGGGTTAAAGCTAACAATTTAAAATACAAAAAAAAAAATAGTAAAATAAAAATATTTTGCTCTCTAAGTAAATGTGGGGAAGAGAACGAAAGGGAGAGAGAATGCGTAGAAACGAGTAAGCCAACTTCAGTGTAGTGCGATAGAATTAAAAATTGTAAAATTAAATTAATAAAAGGATAATATATTTATATTTTTTTACAGTTTCTTCCATTTATTGTCGTTGCTTTTTTCTTTGGTAATTCGCATATCCTCTCAATGTGCCCCACGTACAAAAAAAAACCGGTATGTACATTTATTTCCGTCGTGGGTTACGGCAGTACTGCCCCGCAGCCTCCACGAGCCTTCTTCCTCCAAGGCATCTAACAGGGATATAAACAGGTGTGATGTTCCAATGTCTTCGGTAGCGAAGTGTGCCCGCAACTCACCATGCCAACCGTTGTCTTTTTTTACTAATTTAAAGGGTGCCTTCCCCGTATTGGCGGTGGAACAGGCACTCGGTAGCACCTCGTTTAACCGGTCTATCGTGCTCTCCCTGACAGGACCGAGTATCGTGAACACCGGGGGATTGCAAGTTACGTTCACTATTAAATTCAGCTCGGACATCAATGGGGAATATATGGCCCTAAAACAAAGCACAATGATAAACAAAACAAGAAAAGTGGGAAAGTAGAGCAAATAAAAACAAAAAAAAGTGTAATAAAAGTCCATCCATTCAGAAAGCGTAACCTGGGGATAACCGTCAAAAACAAGAGGAGTGTATATATATAGTACATCAAAGACCCTCCAAAGGGTCATCACTTTTGGCCTCATTCGCCTTTTCCAACTCCTCCTGCCGCCGCCGCGCTGCCTCCTCCTCCTCCGCTTGCCGTGCCAGTTCCTCGGCGGTGGGAGGGACAAAGGTGCCTTGAATGCGAGAGGCCAACTCCGCATAGGAGCACTCCTCCGGTAGTAAACCTTCCAGTAGTTTAACCTCTGCGGGGGTGAGAATGTTATCGCCGTTGGTGGTTACAATTTTCAATAGCTTGTCCCGCGACATGATGAACGGAGTGCCCTCTTCATGAAACACTTTAAGCGCTTTATACACTTCCTTCTCCTCAGAGGTGGGATCCCTATACATTTCCTCAGTGCACGAGATGAAAATATTCCAGTCTATATTTTTGACCTCTTCCGAGGACATCGCTTTTACTACCTCCTTCGCTTCTTCTTCCGTGTTTTCGGCGACGACGGACTTCTTTTTTTGGTTGGGAGCACTCTTGGCGGAACCGGTCTGATTCTTTTGCTTTTTCTCTTCCTTTTTCCGCTCTTTTTCCTGCCTTAATTCTTCTTCCCGACGCCACTCCTCCAGCAACTGTACCGGCTCCGCCATCCTCTCTCTGAGCCAATCCATATCCTCGAGGGTGGGGTTCATCCCCATCCCTCTGAGTACAGTAGTACAGTCTAGGAACGAAATAAGCTTATCCTTGTTCTGCAACGTATTGAATATAACCTCCGCCTTATTGCTCACATCGCTGGTCATCACGGAGGGGGTGTACTGCATCGTGGGCTAGAAGGGTCGATTGCTGCGTTGGCTCTTTTAAGTAATTATTTGAAAAGAGAAGAGATAAAAGAAAAAAAAAGAGGAAAATTAAGCAGAAAACGCCAAAAGGGGAAAAAGAAAACGCAAACACTAATTTATCCTACACGAATAGAGCGATCACTTTATAGTCTGACTAGTTTATAGAGAGAGAATTATTCACATAAAGAATGTGCTACAAAGTTACCTACATTATGGTAGCACCGGTATATCTAGGAGAGAAGAGTGGCCGCCATGCTTACCTTGGCGTCATCCAGAGAAGGAAGCACCTCAAACGGCACCGCTACTGGACGGATACTGTCACTCTCTGCGGCACCTATGGCCTCTAGCTGCTGTGGTGTCAAGGTAGCGCTTACGGTAAAGAAAGAATAGGGCATCTTCCCCTCGTTACCAATCGTGTAGGTCTTCTCCCCCAGTGACTGCACACGACTCGCCTCAAATCCAATTTTGGTAAGAATGTTCATATACTCGCTGGAAAACCGCCCCGTCTCATCCACAGAGCCGTAGATGGCCTCTTTGGTGGGGTAGAAGCTAAGAGCCGGGCGGCGCTGCATCAAAACTATTCCGTACTTTTTATCACCAACCACCGCGATGGGCAGCAGCACCGCCGGCTTCTCGGTAGAGAAGTGTACCGTCTGCACCACAGTCGTCTTGTTCTCCCCTTCGTAGGAAACATCCGCTATGACGCACACAATGCGCTGTGCCACCTTCTGAATAGACCGAATCTGTATCGTATTCGGCACAATGCCCGCAGTGGTGGACTGCTCCAGCTCCCCCAGGTACGCCTGAAAAGGGGGATAGTCGGCGACGGCGTGCAGTGTTTCCTGTCGGTTGGCGACCAACAGGGTCTTGTGAATCGTTAACATGACTGGTTTATTATTCACCTTGATCTCCATTTTTTATTTTTTAAAAAAATTATTTTTCGAAAATATAGTTATATAAATGACTCTACGGATAAAAATACGAAAATAAAGTAAATAAAAAGCAAATGGGAAACGGTATAATAAAATGGAAGAAAAAAAACTCTAGACTCGTTCTTCTTTTTATCTTTGGCTTGCTTTTTTTTTTTTTTTTACTTTATTTCCTTTCTCAGTTTTATTTTATATATATATATTATTTTTGCTTTGGGATAGAGAAAAAAAGGGGAGAGAAGTAGAACAGAGTAGCATTAGCATAAAGGAATAAGCGAAAGCCGACACTGCACCTTTCCGCACAAACTAGAGTACTTTTACCCAGACACAGCTTCGATAAACAAAGGCAACTAATCGACTACACATTTCTATTGTTCGAAGTGGAGTTCAGGTGAAGCATCCTGAGCACCTTCTGCACAGGCGAGGAAAGCAAGATGGGGCCAATGATGGGAGTCGACTCTAATACGCGCGCCACAACGGGAAGAAATCTCCAAAGAGGTTTAACGCCCAAAGCTTGAGAAACAGACCTATAAAGCACCAGCCGATCAGCACTAGCGTCATACCTATAAAAAAGCACACCGACGCCTTCGTCCTTACCACAAAAAAGTTTTTAAACCGCTTCGGTCCCGTCACCAGCGCCACCCAGCAATGAACAGAACGTTGCCCATCGTAAGAAGGGCGCGGTCTAACAGCATCATCACCAGCACGAAAAGAAAAACACCAAGACCGGTGAGAAATACACCGATTTTAGTTAAATCATTCCAGTTGTACAAGGAGTCCATCTAGGGTGGATTTAATTTTTTGTGTTTTCTAATGCTTTCTATAATAAATTTTTTTGAAATAGATAGAATAGAAGGAAAAAAAAAGATTGATTATTTTTGCAACGTATTTTTGATTAACGGTTCTGTTCTTTCCTTTTTTTTTGTTTGTAGTCATCTCTCAAATACTTAAAAAAAAAAAAAAAGTACGTCGTAGACAGAAACAAAGTAAAAAAAAAAAACATTATTATAGATTGTTTAAACGTATATTATCATTAAAATATAAACTTTATTATTATTTTCTTATCCAACGTGAAGTGGTGTCCCCACCACAAATGGAAGAAGGAATTATCGTTCATCCTTCGTTCACTCTCTTTGACGTTTGGCCGCTTTTTTGGCTTCCTTCTTCTTGTGCAGTTTCTTCGTTTGTATGGCGGACTCCAGTGTCATTCTACCCTCCTGGACATCCTTCTGCTTCGCCGCAAACGCCTCCACGCGTTGTTTTCGCAAGCTTTGATAATAACTCACCAAAGGGTTGCCCTGTGCCTTCAGGGCCTCCTCAAACTGTTTGACGCCGGTGAGGTCAAAAGGGCCAAAGTCGACCTGATCCCTTTTCGCGGACACTTTTTTCGATACCGTACTCATGTGCTGAAGGATGGTGACTATCTGAGAGTGGACCTTGGGTACCTTGACGTCGGTGCGCAACCGCTTCAGTGTACTCTCCACCGCCCAGAACGCCTCAGGGAATCCTATCACGTGACTGTGGGTTGCTAAATGCTCCGTCAGCAGATACAGGGACTCGCTCCATATCGCGCGGTGGTAGGTCTGACTGCGTGCCAGAGACTTCTTTACTCGCATCGTAAACTGCAGTTCCACCGCCTCCCCGGTGGGCGCCCCAGACGCGTGCGACAAGGATACACTGGAAGACGTCAAAATACGGAGGAGGTAGGGGGAGACTGGGATGTACACGCCATCCCCACGGCTAGAAATGTGGTTCAGTATCTCAATCAGATGCAAGTGCATTGGGAACATGCGCGGGGAGGAGAATAGATCCATCAGGGTGGTGGCGAGCTGTACTACAGGGTGGATGAGGGGGCCCAGCTGAGCGGGCTCCGAGTAAGTCGACACCACCGCTCCCCAGGCACGGAGGGCATTGAGGTACTGCCAGTTCACGACGGCCCTCACGTTCGCCTGCGACTGCTGCTGTAGGGCGGACCTCAGGTAGATGGCCAGCTGACGCAGGTAAACAAACGTGTGCTGATAGGCAGCCTCGAGGTCGGTCCCGTAGAGGTCCACGACACAGTTAATAAGAAACGCCACGATCGTCTGGTTGTGTAGGGTGTAGTGGTGAGCGGTTCGGATCAGAGCGAGAAAGATGCCCTTGAAGGCGGTGGACTGGTACATGGTGCGGGTGCCGGTCGCCCGGGTAGCAATGGACCGCACCACCACGTAGGCTGCCACACGCACCGGCTCCTCCTCCACCGTACACAGATGCAAGGCCACTTTCAGCACTGATTTCGTAACCCCCTTGACGAAGTGCAGTACCGGAACAAAGGAAGATAAACCACGCAACAGGTTCGCTGTAAGGACAGAGTCACTATTACCTTCCCCAATGACACTCAACACAGCAAGGATATAACGTTTGACGGTGTATCTCGTCTTGTACGAAGTAAACGACCCTTTAGCGGAGACGAGACTGCTCAAATTCTTACTCATGTGCTGCGAGACTGTAACGAGTGTCTTCTTCACCAGAGCGGGTTCCTCGAACTTGCGGGTCGAGGCGGGTCGGGGGGCTTCCTTGACGGCGTATCCCAACTCGCGGACGGCGGAGATGAAAGCGTCGACTGCCTTTTCCATTTTGGTGGATGACACTAGAAGGGTAAGCTCCTTCTCAGTGATGCGGATGTGAGCATCCGACACCTCCTCCTCCTCCTCCCCAGACTCAGCCTCTCCCTCATCGCCCTCGCTTTCTACATCCGTCTCCGCATCACTCCCTTCCTCCTCGTCCACCACCTCCATGTCCTCCTTTCCGAACTCCAACAAGGTCGGATCCTCATCCTCGAGGTAGGAGTAAAACTCGGGGTCGGTATCCTTCAGGCGCTCTAGCTGATCCATGTGCTCCTTTTCCTCCTTTGCGGCCTCCTTGGCGGCTCGTACTTTTTACGCTCCGTTACGCTCCTTCATCTCCTTCTTGGTCTTCGCGGGTCTTGCGGCGGGTCTCGATCACATTGGCAAGGATGCTTCTTTGGCGAACTTTTTGAATGATTTCTTCTCTTGGCAGGCATGATTGGTTATATACGGATTGGGGCTCTTTTTTGAAGGTGCCAACCATGAAATGATGAAATTAGAGAAAGAGAAGAGAGAAAAAATATACCTATAAGCAGTGGGACGAGTCGTTGAATCAATATCTCCAGGAGCAACAGAGGAGGGGAAAAAAGAAAAAAAGTAAAAGGTGGAAGTAGCAATTTGATAAGGAAAAAAAAATTCTATTGGATGGTAATTACTTTACAATATCGTGCAGTTGCCACACCCGGAGTGTTTCGCAAGTTTGCCGTCATCACCGTTACCCTTTTTCTTTGACTTTCTGTGGGCATTGATGTCCGGGGCTTCCAGTGGCTTACCCTTACTCGGCGGTGCCTTCACAGGGAGAGGGGCAGGCGGTCTGACGATTGTGATCTTGGGTTCATGGATCACCCCTGTTCCATCCTCTACCGACTCTTCCCGTGGCGGTGGCATCTTCTTCTCTGGAGTAGGCGAGGCGGGGGATTTGGCTTCTGGAGTGGGTGCTGGTGGTGTAGGGACGGCGGGCTCCGCGGCAGCAGGCTCCACCTCCTTCACCTCCTCCTCCTCCTCGCTACTGCTGGTGTCAGGGTCAACCTCTAGGGTACGCGCCACCCCGCTGCGGGGGTCCCTCTCCCTCTCCTCCTGCAGTTCACTAGAATCGGAGTCGGAATCGTCCCGGTACGGAGTGACGAGGTGAGAAGTGTCCTGTCCTTGGCGAGCCACCTCGCGGGAGAGACTGGAGGAATCACTGTTCCCCTCCTCCCTCCCATGTTGCAACACTAATGACTCGTCCAACAACTTGTCAACGGGAACTTGACTCTCCTCAGGACCGGTGAGCGACTGGTCCCGACTGCCCTGTCGATCAAGGGCCTCCTCCTGCTCCCCCTGGAGGGAGACCAGCCGCTGCAGCACCTTCTCCTTCACCTCATCGGGGGTATCCTCCGGCACACACAACACCGTAGCGATCGGCAGTAAGGGCTCCGACGCCACATAGGCCTTGCAGCAATCGAAGCACTCCCCCTTTGAACTGTCCGCGTCCATGGTCTCCATCACACTACTGTCCGCCTCAAAGAAGGCCAGCACGTAGACCAAGTGTCCTTCCTCGTCAAACTCGTGCGCCTCCCAGTCCTGTGGAGACGGGCAGGTGGCCTGGTGTAGGCGGACAAAGGGAGGGATGCCGGCGTCCACCATGGATAGGCCGATCGCCAAGTCACCCACGTCCAGAAAGGCTAGTTTAGAATCGCCTTCCTCCCGAGGGGGGAGACAGGCCATCGTCGATACATACCCAATGACTTGAATATTGGGAGGGAAAAGGGCATCGAAATACTCGTCGTAACCCACGTTAATTTGGGGCATATTACCGAGTACTCTGCTAAGGAGCCATCCGGCGATACGCTTCGTGTCCCTGGCACGATGTGGGACACGCACTGCAGAGGCGTCCTTGAGCGAGGCGCGGTTCGCTGACTTTTGCTTCTCCAAACTTCTCTCCAGCTCTTGGATTCTTTGCTGCTGAATAGCCGCCAAGTCCTTCGACTCATTTCTATTCTCCTCCACGTGTCGCCTCAGTCGGTCCAGCTCCTCTAACAACTCTTGGTGTTCTGTCGCCTTTAGCGCACTAATGTCATTGTCTTCTGGCTTCACAAAACTGGTTTTGATCTTCTTCAGCCGTTGGGTGTAACGAAGGGTACTGAGCGTCTCTTGATAAAAGGCTTGAGAGGGGTGAACGCAGGCTAAAAAGGTCGTCAAAGACGCCCCGTTGAGGTACCGTTGCAAAAGCACGGTGAGGGTGGTGTCGCGGAAGTTGACATAAGAACGACTTCCATCCTCATTGACGCGCTGAAGGCTTAACGCCTCCAGAACGGTACTCAAGCGCGAAAGGGACTTGTTAATCGAAATACTCTCCTTGTTTAATTGCGGCGAAAACACAGTTTGACGTTCACTACCCGCCAAGTCGACCAGACAGAGACGGACCCCATGACTTTTAATGGTGAAGATGGCGTGACTCCTGCTACTCCTCGAGTTACGGTCGGTGGCGGCGGTTCGCCTAGAGTGCATGCCGTAAGAGGACACCTTATTCCACTGGTCCACTGTGGTGAGAGTACAGGTGGTCAAGTTTTCTACCAAGAGTGCCATTCCCCCCGACCCTGTCGCCCGACGTCGAATACGCCTCGACTCGCCCTGGGAGAGAAGATCGTACACCGAGTCCATGTACACCTCCAGCATCGTCACTTCCACCACCCCCTCCCGTCGGAGTAGTTCCTCCACGCAGAGCGTCAGTATACCAGCTTCCCCCTCACTTCCAGCGATGCTGTGAGTCTTCCCGCTGCTGGTGTGTCCGTAGGCTAGAAAACAGAGCGTATCGGGTGAATCTTTAGTCGCAGTGCTCATCTTGGCAAGGACTAATTGCTCAAAAATGTCTTTATTGGTTACATCTTCCTCGAACAAGAAATCCTGCTTGTACCTTCGGCCACCCGTCGAAAGCTTAGCACTGATTTCGTCAGAAACTGTAATTACCCCACGTTTTTTGTTCACGCTTACACAAGAGGGGAGGTTATTCTCCGTGTTGGGCCTCACACGCACCGCTACCTCCACACGTCGCTGCATTACTACTTTAGAGGCCAAATTCTCTTTAGAAAAAAAAAAGGATTGAAACAGAATTTAAAAAACAAACGAGAAGAGAGAGAAAAGAGAATTAAAAAAAAAAACGTTCACGCGGAATGCCGAAACTACTGGGGGTAACAATGGTAAGGTGACAGTGGGTGGCCAGATAAGCTTTTTGTTTGTTTGTTTGTTTGTTTTGTTTTGTTTTAGTGACTTAGCCTTTTTATCTTCTCTATAGTACTTTGAGTTGTTCTACCTCCTCCTGAGGCGGAACACTGCCAGTCCTATGCAAGCCGCACACACAGCACCCAGCAACACGATGGTAGTTGCTCTATACGTCAATTTTCTCTTCTTTACATTCTTCGACTCCTCCAGCACCGTGTAAACACACTTGACATCGTAGGTGAGCACACCAGGCTGTTGGAAAAACGGTCTACAAGTCTCTCGTTCCAAGGTAGGGGAGGCAAGGAGGGTAGAGGCATCATCGGAGGAAATACGAATGAACTCTATTCGGATGGCAGAAGCATTTGGCTTGCTAGCTATGTCGGAGGAAGAATAGGTGGAGATGACACTTTGCACCTCATCGCCACCCAATACACCATACGTTTTGGAGAAGAGGATAGAGGCCTCCTTCACACGAAGACGGAACAAGACGAATCCCTCCGTACTGGGGTTGTTGAGAGTAACGACAAACGTGCCGACTGCGCCCTCCGCCGAGGCGGACAAGTGCAGCTCTCCTTCAACAGGGCCCTTGCAAGAGATCAACATGGACGACATGTAAATAATTTGGACAGCACCTTTTCTTTTTATTTTTATTTAAAAGGTATGAGTTTCGCAAAGAAAAGAAAAGAAAGGCCTACGTCTCTGTCAACCAAAGCAATCACATCCGTAAAACACATGGAAAAAAAAAAAGATATCAATATATAGAATGATAGTCGACTTAACCTAACACTGTCGCACACACACACACACACACACACACACACATACACACAGAGAGAGTAATAGATGGTCAAAGTTACTTTTCGATCCGTTGAAGTGCATCCACCACCAAATCCCAAAACCGTTCCACGTCTAATGTCATGGCCACTTGGGTGTTGAGCTCCGTCTTCTCCGGCCCCCTCAGATCCACAACTGTCATTCCAGTGGTCAGAGATCCGTTCAGCTCCACATCAATCGCCGCCTTACGCACCGTCATGAGGGTGGGGTCAATAACGTACGCCACAGCACAGGGGTCGTGTACCGCGGCAAAGGTGAGTCCTCTTCGTTTGTACATCTCATTGTAAAATTCAAACAGCTCAATCACAAACTTTGAAATATTCGTCTGAAGAGAGGCGATTCGTTTCATGACCGCATCGGTGGCCCTCGCCTGATGGGTGAGATCGAGGCCCACCATCGTCACCTTCCACGACTCGTTAAAGACGATATGAGCAGCCTCTGGGTCAATGTAGACATTGAACTCCGCGACTGGGGTGCGGTTGCCGGTGTGGTAGCCTCCTCCCATCAATACCACCTCCTTTACTCGACCAACAATACGAGGCTCGAGACGGGCCGCCATGGCGATGTTAGTGAGTCCACCAGTGGGCACGAGTGTCACGGTGCGGGGCTCGTGCGACATGATAATATCAATGATCAGCTGAACGGCATGAAGGGGCTCCACCGAGTTGGAGAAGGTCTCTGGTAACGTAACGCCCCCCAGTCCCGTTTCCCCGTGGATGTCACCCGCCGTCTTCACCTCCCGTACGAGCGGTCTCTGGCAGCCTGCCGCAAATCTCACTCCCGTAATACTCGCCACTTGAGCGACATAGAGCGCATTCTTGGTTACCTTATCGAGTGTCTGATTGCCAACTACCGTAGTGATGGCCAGCAGCTCAATTTCAGGATTTCCATGCGCGAGCAGAATAGCGACTGCATCATCCAGCCCTGGATCACAGTCTAGTATAATTTTTTGAGGCATTATTACTTCTACAGGAAAAAATGAAAGGAAAAGAGAGAGAGAGAGAGAGGCTATATTAAAAGGGAAAGAAACAGAATAGTATACAAGATTGGTATCTCTAAGCACGAATAAATGGGTGTGTGTTCAGCAACAAATAAACAGTTGCGACATCATTCAAGTAGTTAATATAGAGAATATAATGGTAATAAAATGAGAAAAGGCAAATAATGTCTTTTTATTATTATTAATATTAATATTGCTGTTGTTGTAGTTTTATTATTATTTCCATAAAATTGGTAAATATGTTTGCTTTATCTACGCAACATAAACGAATTGAATAAACTCTACTTTCTGCCGGCACTGGGGACAGGGAGCTCCCAGAAAACGCTTTGCACACGGCCAGCAAGTAGAGAAGTGCTGACAAGGGGAAAAGAAGGTGTCCTTTCGGTTAGACATGCAGATGGTGCACTCCTCTCCGTCGAAGCGGGCGGGGCTAGGGGTATAGCTAGAGGGGGGCTCTATCGTTCGCCTAGACTGTGTGAGCTGGTAGGTGTACTTGACCGTCATCGCCGCCATTGCCAGCACCCCACCGACCGCCACCACCTTTGGGGTTATACCAGTTGAACTGCTATTTCTACCGCACATGGCGTCTAATATTTCTTGTTGTTGATTAATGGTGACCTCATGCTGATCTATTAGATTTTGCTGCTCTGACACTTTTTTGGTTAAGCGCCACGCAGCCACCAAGAAGGGGGCCACCGCTATAACCTCTAATCCAAACATTAAAGTAAAATAACACTGACTTAACCGGATACAAGAGAAAAAAGGAAGAAAGGAAAAGAGATGAAATGTATGATTTGTAGTTAAACATACACTAGGTAGTCACACTTTTTGTTGTTGTTGTTGTTGTTGTTTTACTTTCCCCCTTCTGAATGTAATACATGTACACGTATACCAAAAGATTCGTACCTATTAGTGCAGATAAAAGTAATATACAAGCATATAGCTACCGTCGTCACAAGAACCAAACAGAGAATTAATTTATTTTTTTACTTCCACAACGGCCTCTCCGCTAACGAGTACCCTTTCCACATAATAAGGGTGAAAGTGGGGTCGTCTTCCACCGCGGCGGATATCATGCACCAGAAAAAAGCGAACAGCTCATAAGATAGCTCCTCCGTTTCTAGTGACTTGACATAATTTTCTAATGCGCCTTTCCAGGTGATGGCGGCAGACTGCAGTGGCTTTCCTTCGATTTCGTCCGCGTGGAATTCTTCCACCGCGCGGCGGGTGGAGACCGTACTCGTAGGAGAGTCCCGTGAGAGACCGTCAAAAGCTTTGCGTATGGTGGCTTCCCGTTTGGCGGGGCGACGACCACAGAGAAGCAACAACAGATCCACACGATTGGAAGCCTTTAGCCAAAAGTATTCTACCTCCAAGTCGTAGAGCACTACACCTCGGTTACCGTCGCTCCCGCAGAAGCGCTTTACAGCTTGTAGATAGTCCTGAAGAGGAATCACCCCAGAACCGAACTCCTCCAACGTATTGAATAAATCCACAAATACCAAACCGCCCTGGGAGGCGATCTGTTTAGCGGTGGCGGCCTGCAGTATTTCAAACGTGGACAAGGGTACTGCGGGGAAGTGTCTTTGATACACCTTTAAAAGTTCCCCCAGTGGTACCTGCGACTCTCCGAGGTAGTGGAACAACTTCTGTGTGTCCTCTGACGAAAGAGGGCAGTGGAGGGAGCGGCAAACTGTCTGCCAGGCCGATAGATCGACGTTAGTCGCTGTGTGCGCTGCCTTTTCCCAAGAACCGTTGGGTGGGCACAGTCGCGCCGAGCGGAGCGCCTCCAGAAGGGCCAAGGAGCCAGAGGGACCGGTTGGGCTACTCGGCACCGCCACACTCTCGGCCCAACAAGTACACAACAGCGGGTACAAAGCGGAATCCTCAATCGGAGTGGCAAATAACAGATCCTGTAAAAGGGATACATCCAACGGCGTGTCGGAGCCCTCATCGAGGCCACAGTGCAGCAGGACACCCTCCGCCTCCGATCCGCTCAGATCGCAGAACGTTGTAAGGAACCCGCGAGCCTCTCCTGGTCGGATAGGAGGTGCAGGGTTTCCCTCTACCAGGTCCCTTACGTGTTCTTCAAAGCCACTCATATTCTGAGACATGAACACTTTTTCTCGCGCCTTATGCACACTACTGTACACCTGCCAGCCCTGAAACGGCAACATCAGACGAATAAAGAGGAAAAAAGAGACCGGGCTGACCTGTTCCACCTCCAACTCCTCCGTCAGTCGTGCCATTTCAATTAACACCTTTAGTTCCACGTCGGTGATGACGTTAGCAGGAAAAGAAGGTCGAGCTATACTGAAGAGGTTATCACGGGAGACGAGGGCAGAGATGGAGCGATGGGCACGATCGACTTTGAGAAACGAAGTGGACAGTGCGATATCCGGTCCCTTCGCTTTCAGTACCGCGTGTACTACTTTTCTACGTAACCGAAACAAAAAAACCGCGTCAGAAAGAAGCACCTCAACACTTTGATGGGACATGGAGGAAATCCGCTAATTAATAATATGGTGGTCCTATGATAGTAGTTGTGATCGAATCTTTAAAAGTAATAGAATGAAAATAAAAAAAAAGAGGAGGAAAGGCCTAACGTGTAATCAAGGGAGGTATAAGTGAAGACAGAGAAAGAGAGTGAAAAAAAAAAAGAAAAGGTAGGAAAAGGGTAAAGCAAAGTGGAAAAACTGTAACTGCTTCTAAAGGGTGGTATAGTGTCTAGGTGTGATCCTGCAAGGCGGCAAGTCTCTGCGATACTTTTTCTATTTCACCGATGATATTCCGTTTTGTTTGAATCTCAGAGGTGACTCTCCTTTCGAGACTAATACACTCCTCTTCGTTTTCCCTCATCAATACCGCGAGCTGCCGCTTCAGTCCTTCGAGGGTGGAGCTCTTTAGGATCAATTGGGAGAGTTCCTCCTCCGTCGCTTGCATGGCTAACAGATAAGCATTTGATTTTAGCAGATATTCATCCAGATAGTTGGCTTCGTCGTTGTACGTCGCATACAAGGTTTCTTCCTCCGTTTTCTGAGCGTCCATAGCATCCAACTCCCTCCTTAACTCGGACAACTCCTTCTTTACCGAGTCGCTAATTTCCTGTAGTTGAGACACCTGTCGCTGATACGCCTCTGTCACTCTCTTCTCTTGATCCCTCTCCAGTGCCTGCAGCTCTTGCTCCAGCTGTGGGATCCGTCTATCCAGCTCTGACGGACGTGTGTCCTCCGCCGCCCTGGGGACAGAGTGCTGGTACGCCTCCCCACGCAGAGAGTAGGACGGTAGCACATCCCTCTCCTCCCGAGCGCCCGCCGTCTTCCTAGAAGGGACGGCGTTGGCACAGAAGGCCTCCCATTCCGTCAAGAGAGAAGGGCACTGCACACAGAGATCTCTCCAGGCGGTCTCCTCGCTCCCAGAGGGCCACCGTTTGGGAAGGCGGGAAAGACACTCGTATTTAAGGTGGCCCGCCCCTTCAGTGGGGTCCGTCGCTTGGTAATTCACCGCCAGGCGTAATCCTTTTAGCAGCTCCCTTGGCGTCTGCAGAAGCTGAGACAGTTCCTTAGCGCACAGTGCACCATACCAGTGTAGTTCTACATATTGGCACACTTCGAATAATGAAATTACCTGACGCTTCACCGATTCTCTTTCCTCTCCTTGATCCGGAGCGGCGCCTTTTCGAACTTTTCGAGAACGCATTATAATCCCCCAAAAGAAGGTGTCGTCCTGGAAGGCGAGAATGTGAACCGCCGCCTGTAGGGCCTCGTAGGAGGCATTTCTAAATTCTAACACACGGCAGGTTGGGTCGTCTTCTAGTAATTTACGAAAAAAGGAACTATGAGATAAAAGTCTATCCAGTGGAACACTAACACTCTTCTCACTGGTCAGGAAAGTAAAAGAGTCCATCTGCCACTATCAGAACCTTTCACTGAAGAGGAAAAAAAAGGGGGGAATATTATAACAAAACGGTTGTTTGCTGCTGTGGTGGTATTAGCATAGCACAAAACACACACACATAAAAAAGTACACATTGAGCAAAAAAAAAAAAAGAGATAAAAAAAAACTTTCAAAACAGACAAGTGCAGTGAAAAAAATGAGAGTTTACAATGCGTTGTGACTCTGCTTTTGACAGGTGTCACCTGGTTGACCTTCTTTGTTTACCGATAGGGCATTGAGACAGACCGAATATTAATCACGTCAGGAGGTGCTTTTTTTTCGAAACGACGCCCCGCTTTCATGTCCGAAACCTCCTGTGTACTCGGCCTCGAAGGGACCACCGATGACGATATAGTCCGTTTCTTGGAAGTTGAACGCCGAGTTAGGGTGGATCCTAGCACTTTGGTCTTCCTGCTATCCGAGGCTTCGTCAGAGTTTCCTTTGGACTCCCCTTTGGAGGGTGTATCGGGGGGTACTCTCGTGCTGTCACTCTTATTAGGGGCGCGGGCGAGCGCCTCGGTCAACTTCTTTTCTAGTTTCTCATGTCGCTCACTCAACTCCTGCAGCTCCCCTTCCAAGTTCTCGATTTTAATCTCGTAAGATTCCCTTTCCTCCACCCACAGATCCTGTTCCATTTCCCGTTCACTGATCATCGTCTCGTTCGCCTTGCGCAGGGCGCCGATCTTTGATTCTAACTTCTCGATTCTCCGAGAAGCATGTTCGAGCTCCCCTCGCAGACCATCGCTCGTGGCGTGGGCATTTTTGACCTGTATTTTCAAGTGTTGCAATTGCTGTATGTGACTGTCCATGAAGGTGTTGTAGTCCGCCATCTGTTGTTCCATCAACTCTTTTCCCGTGGCAAGGGTTTCCTCCCGGTGATGCCGCCCTCTGTAGTTTTCATTACTGCGATCCAGGCGCAGCTGTGTTTGTTTGAGCTTCTCTCGGAGGTCCTCCGCTTCATAATCCTTCTCCCGGGAACGTTTCCTTTCCTCCTCGAGAAGGTTCCGCAGTTCTCTCACCTCTCGCTGCAGGACTAAGTTCTCCTGGGCCGTCACTACACTACCAGAACCCCCACCTCCAGAGGCACGGCCGGAGGGGGAAAAGATGGCGCTGCTTTGAATGCCAGAGCCGTTGACAAACTGCAGTTTCTGCTGTGGGGAAAGTACCGCCCAGATGGCTGCCATTGTTTGAGTGGTAGTGGCGGCCGCCTCATCCATGCTCTTCTTTTTGTTTTGCCACTCGTGCAGTTCGTTCTCCATGTCTGCCAGCCTCGCCTGTTGATTGTCGTAGAGTGCCGCCTGTTCCGCCAGCTGTTTCTTATAATTCTTGACCTCATCGGTTTCCTGAATGTTTTTAATCTCATACAGTTGCAGACACTCCTCGCGGACAGCGCGATCGACCGCATTCACATACATTTGAAGTTCCGTCTCTTCCAATTTGGTTTGCAGAGAGGTCCTTTCCGCTCGTAACATCTGCAGCTCACTACTCATTTCTTTATGTTTCGACTCCTGCTGAAGTTTTTCTTTACGGAACTCCACCAACTTGGTACTGAGTTTATGATGTTCACCTCGTATCGAGTTCAGGGCTTGCAGCTGGACAGCGTTTTGCTCTAGTGAAGAATTCAGCTTCTCCAGCACGCAAAGAAAAGAGTCTTTGAGGGATTCCAACGAGTCATCGAAGCCCTCGTCGTTCTGCTTCATCTTTAACTCCTCAAACAGCTCACCCACCACTCTTCTTTCCTCCTCCATCTTCCACAAGAGGTCCTCCTGACTTCCGTGGTCGGGTAGGGAGCTATCCAACTCTTCCTCCTTCTCTTTCAAAAGCCTTTGCAGGTATTCATGTCGAGTGGTGATGTCCTTGATACGCTCCTTGTCGTCGGATCTCGACGAGGGTAGGTGATCCTGGGAGAGGGAAGTCATGCTCTTTGGTGAACCAGGCGTCTTGAGCTCACTACGCTGGCGCTCCATCGAAAGCTCTTCCTGCAGCTGCGAGACCTGAAACCGTAGCTCCTCCACCAGGCTAGACAACGCCTGTCGGCCGTGAGAGCTATCCGAATAATTCATCGCTGCCTTTGGTCGCATTTTGGTCACTTTACACTTCTTCGCGGTGGTAGCAAACTCTAATGAAGATTTTGTTTCTGAAAAAAAGTTCTTCTCCAGAGAGGCGGTAACAATGAGAATGATGTGCCACTCCTTCAGTCGAGGGGCGATGTATTGGGTCAGTAAATCTCTGAACGGTTTTGCGTTGTTGTCGTCCGTCGCGGAAGCTCTAATCATGGTGTGTAAAGCCAGTAGGGACTTGTTAATCGCGATCGCCTGGTCCAGCTCCGTACCATGGACCCCTGACTTCTTGACCCTCTCCGTCCCTGCCAAATCGGCGAGGGTCACCTTCAAGGTGGACAGCGGCACGCCGTTCAGATACTTGGTGATGTGTACCGACAGTAAGGTATGGGAGCGGGAACTTCTTGCGTTGAGCTCATGGGACGCGGTGCAGCGACGGACTTGAGCACTGTTAATTTGCTTGTGAAGGGAGGCAATGTCTTTGACCAGATACTTGGGCTCCCACAGGGACTGACTGGTGGATGGCTTAGGCAGAGGCGCACCCAAGCTCTCCTTGTCCGATACGCCGAAAAGGTCGTACGCTTTGTTGTTGTAGATCTGAATGTAAGACACCTCCATCACATCCCCATCACCCATCCAGTCGGACACCTCCCTCGTCAACCGGGGAGCCAGTTTATTAATGGTGTGGGTCTTGCCACTTCCAGTCTGGCCGTAGCACAAGACACAGGTGTTAAACCCGCTCGATAGTTGCTCTAGTATGGAGGGGATGATGGAGTCGCACACCTCATCGTCGGTCATTTCAGGCTCGAACACTTGCCCTAGTTCGTACTGACGCTGCTCCTCGGTGGGGTCGGAAGCACTTCGTGGTCCCCAGAGAGTAAGCAGGGTTCCTTTGGTGCCGCGCTTCACTGACTCGGAGCGGGACTCTGCTGCTGATGTGGGCCGACCGACACGAGCCGAGATGGGGGCGGCGACAGGGGAGTTAGGGGTGCGGGAGGGTAGCAACCGTGCAGTACGAGGTGTGTGGACGGCGCTACGCCGACTGGTTCGGGGGGTATCCAACGTTCCGCTTTCAATTTCGTATCGAATATAATTCTTTTTAGGTAAAACATTCTTCAGCGAGTGAGGCTTCAGTCTTACTATCACATCCACAAAGTCCGTAGCGGCTCTAGAGCTTCCCCCCTTCGGAGGACGCCTCGAATCTTTGAGGGCGACGCTGTCTGGTGACGCCGCACCGCCGGACAGAGCATTGGAAAAGCTCGAGGCCGCACCCTCCGAAACATCATCCCTCAGTCGTGGGCTACTACCCGCCGCCTCCTCCACTGATCCACTCCTTTTCCCGCTCTGACTTAACGGTCCGTCGTCTCTTCTCATGGACATTTCTGCTAAAAACAATAAAAAGAAAAAGTTAAAAGTACTTAAAGAAAGAGAGAGAGGAAAAGAAAACAGAAAATGATGAAGAAAAATCTAAAAATGCCGATAGCAATAACCAAAAAATAAAAACAGTTCTACACAGCAAACACAAATAAATTCGATCAATCAGAACACACTTACTTAAGGATCGTCTAATCTTTTTGTTCCCAATTGGTCCTCCAAGAAACAATTGTACATTTTCACCATTAAATTACTCTTTTCTCTGAACGCCTCAGCGAAACAGATACAAGGTAAAAAAAAAAAAAAGCGCTACTTATAAAGAAAAAGAAAACACGATCTCAAAATAAGAAAAAAAAAGGGACGTTCTTCCTCTTGGGGATGAACTTCCCAGTACTACTACCTACTTTACTTGATACTAAACCAAAAAAAAAAAAATTCATATTTTATCAACGCCAACATAAACTGAAGTAAAGGTACGTTATAATAAGCCTTGTTCATACACTTACAGTTCGCGGTTTTCGTCGATGGGTTCGTGGTGATCAGGGGTCTTCACCTCCACGGGGCTCGCAGGGGACATCTCCACACTCTCGTCGTCCTCTTGATCGCCGCTCTGGTTGTCCTTCTGCACAATAGGCTTGGGGGCAGGCGCCGGCTTCTTCTCGGCCACCTCCTCATCAGCGCCGTCAGAGTAGGGCGTGATGGGGCCGGCACCAGCGGTATCGGACACACAGCCGAACAGATCCACGGCATCCATGAAGATGTGGGCCACCACCTTGATGATATCCTGCACCAGCCACCACACCACACAGTACAGCCACACCCACAGGGGAAGAAGCTTCTCGGAGTTGCCATCACCCCACGCGAGACCTTCCGTCAACACACCATCGGGACGGGTCAAGTGCCAGAAGGCCGCAGCCATGGTGGACACGAGGAGGGAAATGATAGCACCGCAGAACAGCACGGGACTGGGGGCCATCGCGTAGAAGAAGTCACCGCCGGTACGAGAAGAGAACAGGGTCAGGAAATCGGAAATGGAAATCTTCAAGTACATCAGCGTCACCAACTTACCCTGAGGGAGCTGCGCTAGACCCATGATGTTGAACCAGGAGCGGGGGAAGTATTCATCACTGAAGCCCTCCAGACCGATCCACAGCATCATAAGAGAGGAACCGCAGGCAACGGCGGACAGAATCGAAGCACTCACAAAGACAACCGGTAAGTTCCACTTCTGGGGGCGCTCAGACGGAATCACGTGATCGTAACCAATCGTCATCAGGCAACCATCGTTGAGGAGGGTAATAAGCATAAACATAATAACGGGCAAGTGGAAGAACTGGAAGTCAGGGTCGGTACTACCGTAGTCACGGGGGGTAAGACTGAAGCACGCAATGAAGAAGAACACGACGAGCTGGAGGGTGGCAGAAATACGGTAGGTCAAGAAGGAAAGCATACGCTGGAACACCTCACGGGACACCAACATGGCCTCCACCACGACACTCAAACCAGGCTCCGTCAGCACCATATCAGCAGCAGCACGGGCGGCATCGGTGGCACCGTGCACGGCAATACCCACATCAGCACGCTTCAGGGCAGGGGCATCGTTCACACCGTCACCGGTCATGGCGCACGTGAAACCACGTTGACGAAGAGTCTCCACAATCATGAACTTGTGCTCGGGGAACACCTGGGCGAAACCGCCCACACTCAGCATCATGTCCCCGTACTTCTCACCGAGATCGTCAGGGAGGTCGTTGGCATCCTTGATCTTGGGCAGCTTATCCGCGGTCAGAATATTGGGGTCCAGGTCGAGCATACGGCACATTTCCTTGGCAATCAGCAAGTGGTCACCAGTGATCATCTTCACATCCACACCGTACTGCTTACTACGACGAATCGTTTCCTTGGTATCGGGACGCGGGGGGTCGAGGAAGGTCAGAATACCAGCCATATGCCAGCGGCCTTCGGAGTCGGTCTTGGCGCAAGACAGGCAACGGACACCACGAGACGCGAGAGAGTCGATAATGTCCACCACCTCGTCGTTGATCTCATCCTGGTTGTACACCATCTTCAGAATAACGTGAGGGGCACCCTTGGTCACCTGGAATTCTTCGTTGGTACGGTTATCACGGAGGGTGGCAGCGGTACGCTTGGTCGTGGGGTCGAACGGAATGAAGTCCAGCTGAGTGTAGTTGTCACACTCGTCAAGATCAGCCGCACCGAGCACCATGGTATCGAGGGCATCACGAGGGGGTTCACGCCACTTGGCGGCAAGGGCAGACAGGACGAGGACGCTGTGAAGATCATAGCCTTCCTCGAACGTGAAGCACTGCTCCTGAATCTCCATCTTGTTCAGGGTCAGAGTACCGGTCTTGTCGGAGCACAGCATGTTCACACCAGACATCATTTCAATGGCGGACAGCTTGGTCACAATAATCTTGTGCTTGGACAGGTGGGTGGAACCGACGGCGAGCGTGGTGGTCACCACAATCTCCAGGGCAATAGGAATGGACACGACGAGCACCACGACGGCGAACTGCAGGGAGCGGCGGAAGGTCTCGAAGAACTTGGCGAGGAGGTAAATGAAGCAGCACATGCACAGCACGAAGGAGATGGAGCAAAGGGAAATCATCACACGACCAAGAATGACGTGAATGTTACCCAGATCGGACTCCACGGACTGAAGAAGAGCGGCAGTCTTACCAAAGAAGGTCTGAGCACCAGTGAACTGCACGGTACCGTCCACCTCACCACGTACGACGTTGGAACCCATCTTGGGCATGCTCTCAGGACCCATCGTGGCGGGGAGAGACTCGCCGGTGAGGGCAGCCTCATCCACATCAATGATACCTTCGTTAATACTGCAATCCGCAGGCACGGCGGAACCAGACGCGAGCTTCACGAGATCTCCGGGCACCAGCAGGCGACCCTCGATGTTCTGCCAAGAACCATCACGATACACGGTGGCAATGGGCTTCAGGGAGTTCTTCAGAGCAGCGACGGCATCACCAGCCTTCATCGTCTCGAACCAACCAATGGTGGCATTGGCGATCTGAATGGCGAAAAGAATAGCACCATCGGGCCAGTTCTCAAGGGCAAACTCAATAATAATGGCCACCCACAGGGCAGCGGGCATAGGGCCCCACAGACCGCGCACGTAAATCACCCAACTAGGAGTCTTCTTCTCGGGAAGTTCGTTGGGACCGTACTTCTCCAGCAGACGCTCCGCCTCCTCCGTGGTCAGACCCTTGGAGGGGGGAAGGAGGTCGTTGGCGGGACCGGTGGCGTCCTCGTTGTGCTCCGAGATCGCCTTGGAAAGGACGGACTCGCGACGCTGAGGTTTGTTGGGAGGAAGCTCCTCACTCCCGGACTGGCTCTTGGGCTTATCCGAGGCAGATTTAGAGCTCATGACTGATTAGATGTGAAATACTATGTATTCAGTTAAAAATCGCAAAAAGTGTTTCGCGATAGATCAAAGGAATAAACGGATATTTAACACCAGGCTAAAAAACTTACCTAACTTTAGCAAATAAATGGGGAAAGCGAAAGCAAAAAAAAAAGGTAGCGGGTATTTGGTTCTAGCTCAACATTTCCTCATAAAACAGTGCCAAAAAAAAAAGGAGCTGTTGCAGTGGTAGTTTTCTTTTTCTGCTATTATATTCGACAATCACTTCGAAAAAAAATTACAAAATCCTAATAATATTACTTCCCGCTATGTAAAACAGAAGTTCATTTACTTGCATTCAACAATATCTTCACTAGATGCACTTGGACACCCCATGAAGCCGTTGGCTCACCACAATAAACGCCAACAAAAAAAAAAAGTTGTCAAAAAAAAGCTACAAAAAACAAAGGTGGGTGGGGTACCAAAAAAAAAAACCAGCTAAATAAAAAAACAATTCTAAATCCCTTTCCTGCTTACTGTTCGTTAAAAAACTAAAGTACAAGAAAGGAAAAGTTCTTTTACCGAAGTAGACGTCTTACAGTTCGCGGTTTTCGTCGATGGGTTCGTGGTGATCAGGGGTCTTCACCTCCACGGGGCTCGCAGGGGACATCTCCACACTCTCGTCGTCCTCTTGATCGCCGCTCTGGTTGTCCTTCTGCACAATAGGCTTGGGGGCAGGCGCCGGCTTCTTCTCGGCCACCTCCTCATCAGCGCCGTCAGAGTAGGGCGTGATGGGGCCGGCACCAGCGGTATCGGACACACAGCCGAACAGATCCACGGCATCCATGAAGATGTGGGCCACCACCTTGATGATATCCTGCACCAGCCACCACACCACACAGTACAGCCACACCCACAGGGGAAGAAGCTTCTCGGAGTTGCCATCACCCCACGCGAGACCTTCCGTCAACACACCATCGGGACGGGTCAAGTGCCAGAAGGCCGCAGCCATGGTGGACACGAGGAGGGAAATGATAGCACCGCAGAACAGCACGGGACTGGGGGCCATCGCGTAGAAGAAGTCACCGCCGGTACGAGAAGAGAACAGGGTCAGGAAATCGGAAATGGAAATCTTCAAGTACATCAGCGTCACCAACTTACCCTGAGGGAGCTGCGCTAGACCCATGATGTTGAACCAGGAGCGGGGGAAGTATTCATCACTGAAGCCCTCCAGACCGATCCACAGCATCATAAGAGAGGAACCGCAGGCAACGGCGGACAGAATCGAAGCACTCACAAAGACAACCGGTAAGTTCCACTTCTGGGGGCGCTCAGACGGAATCACGTGATCGTAACCAATCGTCATCAGGCAACCATCGTTGAGGAGGGTAATAAGCATAAACATAATAACGGGCAAGTGGAAGAACTGGAAGTCAGGGTCGGTACTACCGTAGTCACGGGGGGTAAGACTGAAGCACGCAATGAAGAAGAACACGACGAGCTGGAGGGTGGCAGAAATACGGTAGGTCAAGAAGGAAAGCATACGCTGGAACACCTCACGGGACACCAACATGGCCTCCACCACGACACTCAAACCAGGCTCCGTCAGCACCATATCAGCAGCAGCACGGGCGGCATCGGTGGCACCGTGCACGGCAATACCCACATCAGCACGCTTCAGGGCAGGGGCATCGTTCACACCGTCACCGGTCATGGCGCACGTGAAACCACGTTGACGAAGAGTCTCCACAATCATGAACTTGTGCTCGGGGAACACCTGGGCGAAACCGCCCACACTCAGCATCATGTCCCCGTACTTCTCACCGAGATCGTCAGGGAGGTCGTTGGCATCCTTGATCTTGGGCAGCTTATCCGCGGTCAGAATATTGGGGTCCAGGTCGAGCATACGGCACATTTCCTTGGCAATCAGCAAGTGGTCACCAGTGATCATCTTCACATCCACACCGTACTGCTTACTACGACGAATCGTTTCCTTGGTATCGGGACGCGGGGGGTCGAGGAAGGTCAGAATACCAGCCATATGCCAGCGGCCTTCGGAGTCGGTCTTGGCGCAAGACAGGCAACGGACACCACGAGACGCGAGAGAGTCGATAATGTCCACCACCTCGTCGTTGATCTCATCCTGGTTGTACACCATCTTCAGAATAACGTGAGGGGCACCCTTGGTCACCTGGAATTCTTCGTTGGTACGGTTATCACGGAGGGTGGCAGCGGTACGCTTGGTCGTGGGGTCGAACGGAATGAAGTCCAGCTGAGTGTAGTTGTCACACTCGTCAAGATCAGCCGCACCGAGCACCATGGTATCGAGGGCATCACGAGGGGGTTCACGCCACTTGGCGGCAAGGGCAGACAGGACGAGGACGCTGTGAAGATCATAGCCTTCCTCGAACGTGAAGCACTGCTCCTGAATCTCCATCTTGTTCAGGGTCAGAGTACCGGTCTTGTCGGAGCACAGCATGTTCACACCAGACATCATTTCAATGGCGGACAGCTTGGTCACAATAATCTTGTGCTTGGACAGGTGGGTGGAACCGACGGCGAGCGTGGTGGTCACCACAATCTCCAGGGCAATAGGAATGGACACGACGAGCACCACGACGGCGAACTGCAGGGAGCGGCGGAAGGTCTCGAAGAACTTGGCGAGGAGGTAAATGAAGCAGCACATGCACAGCACGAAGGAGATGGAGCAAAGGGAAATCATCACACGACCAAGAATGACGTGAATGTTACCCAGATCGGACTCCACGGACTGAAGAAGAGCGGCAGTCTTACCAAAGAAGGTCTGAGCACCAGTGAACTGCACGGTACCGTCCACCTCACCACGTACGACGTTGGAACCCATCTTGGGCATGCTCTCAGGACCCATCGTGGCGGGGAGAGACTCGCCGGTGAGGGCAGCCTCATCCACATCAATGATACCTTCGTTAATACTGCAATCCGCAGGCACGGCGGAACCAGACGCGAGCTTCACGAGATCTCCGGGCACCAGCAGGCGACCCTCGATGTTCTGCCAAGAACCATCACGATACACGGTGGCAATGGGCTTCAGGGAGTTCTTCAGAGCAGCGACGGCATCACCAGCCTTCATCGTCTCGAACCAACCAATGGTGGCATTGGCGATCTGAATGGCGAAAAGAATAGCACCATCGGGCCAGTTCTCAAGGGCAAACTCAATAATAATGGCCACCCACAGGGCAGCGGGCATAGGGCCCCACAGACCGCGCACGTAAATCACCCAACTAGGAGTCTTCTTCTCGGGAAGTTCGTTGGGACCGTACTTCTCCAGCAGACGCTCCGCCTCCTCCGTGGTCAGACCCTTGGAGGGGGGAAGGAGGTCGTTGGCGGGACCGGTGGCGTCCTCGTTGTGCTCCGAGATCGCCTTGGAAAGGACGGACTCGCGACGCTGAGGTTTGTTGGGAGGAAGCTCCTCACTCCCGGACTGGCTCTTGGGCTTATCCGAGGCAGATTTAGAGCTCATGACTTATCGAAAAAAGAACTTTTTTTTTTTCGACTGAAACTTAACGAAGAAAATAAAAAGGTGGAAAAGACAGAGTGAGAGAAAGGGAGGAGATAACGCAAAAGATAAAGAGTTACCGAGGAGAGAAAGCAACCAGAAAACGAATAAGGTTGGGGATACAGTTCACTTTATAGATGATCTTCCTTCCTTGAAATTTATTCAAACGAGGTGAATGAAGTACGTTTTCGGAGGCTAAAGTCACGCGTGTCGTTTACCTTGGTCTCAAACATTCGGGGGTGGAGGGAGAGGAGTGTGTGGAGCTGTGGTCGGCGGGCCTCACACAGGAGTTTGGTGAAGGTGTCGCGGCAGGGTGGCAGCAGTGCATAGAGTGGTTCTAGTGTGGTGTCCACGCTCTGCCACTCCGTCGTAGCGAAGCGGTGGAGCAGAAGCAGTAGAAAGTGAGTCATGTCATCGAGATCGGATTGACCCGTGAAGCGGCGTGCCTTCTGCCCTGTGTGGTCTACCCAGCAGTAGGTGCCGTACTGGCGAAGGTGCCGGACAAGGGCACCCTGTGGAGGGAGGGGGGAGGAGGAGACCACAGCCGCCGTCGTCGCTGGGGTCAGCTTCTTCAACAACGTAGGGATAGGCGTCCACACGGGCCGTAGCGCCTTACATATCTCTGGGGGGAGAGAGGACGCCTCCAACTCCCCCAAACTGCCGGGGGAGAGCCAGAAAGGTCGGAGTCGTATCAGTCGATGTCGCTTGTGGTGAAGAAAAATGGTGTCATGCAACTGTACGAGCGTCATTACCTCCTCCAAGGAGAGACCCGCGCGCTTGGCCACCTCTCTAGTAGACTCAAACGTCAGTGGGGAGGTGCGGGAGAGGAGATGAAGGAGCGGGGAGGGGGTGGTGGGGTCCATGAAGAAGATATCGTTGTTCGTTGGTGCGGTCTCCAAAATAGGTTTCTCTTCCTCTGTGTGACGGGGAGGAGGGCGCAGCGGTATGGGAGCGTGGGCACTCTTAATAAGGGGTCGGAGGGAGGGAAATCGGGAGGGGGTATGGACGCCATCACTGTCTGTAGGCGTGTAGTGTGTGTTAGCCACACCAGCCTGTGGGTGGGGGGCGATCAGACGTACGGACTCCCGAGTGCTGTCAAACTCAAAGTAGTAAAAATGAACTCGAATGAGGGAACGCAAAGAGCGACGGACTCCAAATGTCTTTACCAACGCGTCGGATGGTAGCAGTTCTTTGATGGAAACGAAAAAGGTTGGAACACACTCCACGAGGAGGTCCAGCACGGTGGCGGGGGTGGGCCAACCCTTTTCCGCCGCCATATCGGTGTGTAGCGCCAGCCACTCCTCTGGAGTTGACGGCTTCTTTCGCTTGGGCGGCGGGGGGTTTATTTTCTTTGTGGTTTCCTTTGTCTGAATAAGAGGTGGTGGGGCGGACTTGGGAGGAGTGGGAGGGGGCGGCACCCACTCTACATCCCCGTAGGCGAAAGAGACTGGTTGGTCGCTGAGTTCAGGGGAGAAGAAGCCGTCATTGGCAGAACCGACAGTGGTGTGGTCGTCGTCTGTGTCTAGCGCCGGCTCCTCCTCCCAGTCGAGTTCCGTCCCCCCCTCCTCGAGGTCGACGGAGGGAGCCGAAGGAGGGGAGGGAGGTGGCGTGAAGGGCAGCACCCCTTTCCTGCACACCACAGAGTAGTCGTCTGAGAAGGTCACGTACTGGGAGGCCGTGTCAAAGTTTGTCTTATATCCTCGTATCACCCCACCCCCGCTGTCGTGCAGTTGGGCGCGAAGCGAGTCGGGTAAAAGGCTGGGGAGGGTGGTTGATGGAACGGCTTCTCCTTCCGGTAACAGATGCGCCACTTCCTTCCAGAAGCGCTCTCCTAACGATGAAGAAGGAATAGAAGAAATATGCCCAGCGCGGGTCGACGGAGTGGAGGCGGCTACCGGTGGGGACGGCTCCCTACCCCCAGGGAGAGAGGCCTGTCGGAGGGATTCCTGTAGGAAATCATCAAACACCGTCTCCAAGGGATCGGACGGCTCGTTGGGTGGAGGTACCACCGCCTGACGAGATGGATGCCGGGCGACCAGCCACTTTGGTCGCGGTCCTGGCTCCTTCTCTACCCTAAAGCACCCCGGGTGTTGCTGGAGAAACTGAAGAAGGGAGGTGTTGCAGACCGTGTGGACCCTCTCCAAGTCGACCAATGGAGTAATGTTCGTCAACTTTGTATAAGTCCCGTCCGCCGGCAGCAGCTGCACCACCTCCTCCGCCAGATCTTTTTCCTCGTCCAGTGAAGGGAGTGGTGGATCTGATGTGGGTTCGCCAGCCTCCCTCTCCACGGACAGCATAAAGGACTCGTACTCGTCCAGGTCGTCGTGGTAGGAGGGGGTATCAGTGGTCAGCCTACGGAGCGACGAGAGAGTGGGTCCCAGCGGGTAGCGGACCACGCTGTGAGTGGCAGTAGAAAGCGGAAAACGAGAACACCTCCCTACCACTAATCGAACCCCTCCCACAGCACAACGGGTAAAGCGCATAGCATGTTAATTCCTTGACAAAGAAAATAAACAGAGGGGAAATGGTAAACGATTAATTTCAAAAAAAAAAAGAATAATGATGATATGATCTTTACAGCAAAGACACTATCTTAAAAAAGGAAATTAAAAAAAAAAACATTAAAAGGACCTCTCCCAGCAGACACACACGCCCCTCCCCCTCCCTGGACAGTGCCACACCTAAAGTTCCACCTCGACCACTAACGAGCAAGAATCGCAATCACTGCAGACTTTAGAAACATTACGGCCGGGGAACACGACCACCTCATAGAGGCCACCACACCGACACTCCCGCTGATAGACGCGATACCGTGCCTCCTCCCCGTCCGCCTCCTCTACGAGAGCAAAGTCCCCCTCCGCCAGACGGTAGGTGTCGCTGATGGTCCCTGTGGTGCGCAGGGCGGCCTGCACTCGCCGCTGCTCATACCCCTCCCGCAGAATCGGGTCCATCAGCAGCGTGGCGGCATCCCTGACCAGTGAGAAGGTATAGTCCGGCTGTGACGGGGAGGGAGAGGAGGATGGCTGTTTATCCGGGTGTGTCTCCAAGGCTCTCCGCTTAAAGGCCGTCCGCACCGCTCCCACCTCACAGCCTTGTGGGAGCCCCAACACCTCATACGGGGACACCGAGTGAGGCCATAGTGCATCCAGAGACGGCAGTTCCATCCACTAGAGGTGAAAAGAGAAAATAAAAAAAAAAGAGAATACTTGTGTAGAGGTATGCATTTACAATAACGACAGTTCACGGGAAGGAATACAAACAAATAAAATCACAAAAAAAGAGAAATTGAATATTAAAAGTTTACTAAAGATTCAAATATTGATGCTGCTAATAATTATTATTACAATACTGGTATTAACGTCAGTGAACGAAAATACACCCTAAATAGATAAGTTCTATAATTTAATTTGAGAAAAAATTCACTAACCTATGATGTCTATTTATTTTGATCTGTTTGTTTGTTTTTTACATTTTTAACTCTTTACTATCAACCATCAAAGTAAATACAACACCAAATTTGCTACCAATACTATATAGTAATATCATTAATTATTATTTATTTTTGTTTGTTTGTTTGTCTGTTTGTTTGTCCAACAGAGGGAAACTAGAAAGCAAAATCAAAGAAACAAAAATCTTAATCCCTACGCCGACGCTTCCAGCTCCTCCGCGATACTATTATTCTCGTCCTCGTCCCCGAGGTAAAGGCTACCGACCGGGCACAGTTGTGACACCGGCATGTTATTGTCCGTTTTTACTTCTAATTCATCCAGAAAGGTGGAAATTTCGCTAAGCCCGCCACGTCCTATATGACCCAAGTTGAAGTCCTGCGCGTGTTCGTTGAGGAAGCGGACACAGCGGGTACAGTGGATACAACGATTGAGCACCACACGCGTCTGGGGATCAAAGTAAAAGTCCTCGACCGCCTTTTTGTCCTCACGATAGCGGGGAATATCGGTACCATAGTTCATGCTGACGTTCTGCAGGTCGCAGTTAGTGGCCTGCTCGCAGATGGGGCAGTCGTTCGGGTGGTTGATCAGGATCAACTCCACGTTACCCTCTCTGGCATCACGGACCAGCCGACTATCCGTAATGATGGACATGCCTGGCATCGTCACAGTACTGCACGCGACCACCAAGTTCTGCGTGCCATCCACCTGCACCATGCACATACGGCAGTTACCAGCGACGGAGAGGATGGGGTGGTAGCAAAACTTGGGCACTCGGATCCCCTCACGCTCCAACACCTCCAGCACGTTCTCTTCGTTAGGAATAATCTCCACCGGGCGGTGGTTGACGAACATGATGGCACGCGGTTTATGCTCCGCGTACTGCCCCGCGGCGACCGTCTCGGCGGCAGTTTGAATGGCAGAGTCCCTGACATACGTACTGCCATGACCGACACTGGTGTCATCGCTGTTATACCGATCGTCTGACCGGAAAGGTCGGCGAGGGGTGCTGACCGCGGCGGCCATCATGGACCGAATCATAGGAGTAAAGGCTCTCATGAATACAGACCAACAAAAATGGAATGATAGACGACTAACTGCTATAAATATACTATTATTATTATTATTGTTGTTGTTGTTGTTGTTGTTATTAGAAGAGATAAAGGGAAAAGGGAAAAGGGAAAAAGAAAGAAAGTGTATGAAGTGGAGGGATGTGTTTCTTATGTAATGCAACTTTTTTTTACAGTTTTATTTTACTTTGTATTTGTATTTTTTTATAGTATTTTTTTTTTTTCATTTTATTTATTTTATTGTTTTGTATATAAAGATAAATAAATAAGTGAAAAATAAAACAGAATAGATCAAATACATTGACTTTTTTTTGTCATTTTTTACCATTTTTTTTCCTTTTTAGGGACTTGAATTTAATGTAAAACAGCGCAAAATTTTGTAAAGAACAGAGAGAATATAAAAAAAAAAATCCTTTTATAATTAATTAAAATTAATTAAAATTAAAAAAAAAACAGAAAAGAAAAGAAAAGAAAAAAAAACGTAATGGTTTCCTTAAGTTATTATTAATATTATGGATTATTGGGTAATATAAAAATAGGATTATAGATAATATTACTCCGTAAAGGTTTTTTTGTTATTGAGATACTCCCCCCCCCAAAAAAAAAAAAAAAACTTTTTTTCCTTCTTTTCTAAATTATTTTATTCTCCATTCATGATAAAGTGATCACGCAAAGACGCACAGGTAAAATAAAGTAATTAAAAAAAAAAGAACAAAAATTTTTTGGTTTCAATCCTTTTTAACCTTTTTTTATTTGTTTGTTCGAATGACTCAAATTTTTCCTTTCAGTAATAATTATTTTCTTTTTTTTTTCTTAATAACAGATTTATCATTTTTCTTCTTTTTAAAAGTAACAGCTAAATCGGTTTTTAATGCTTAATTAAATTTGATTGATTTGTTAAATTTTCTTTTTTACCTGTAAGATCATAATAATAATAATTGTTTTTGAGGGTTTTAAACAAAAAAAAATCCCTTTTTCCTTTTTTTTTGCATTTTCTGTTTGTTTGTTTATTTTTCTCAGAAAAATTTTACCTCTATCAATAGAGAAATTTAAAAAGAAACGCAAACTGAAATAAAAATGGAATAAAATAAAAAAAAAATTACTACAGAAAGGGAGGAGTGTAAAAAAAAAAATGGGGAACACAAAAATATATACCTCTTTTTTTTTTTTCGCTTTTGTCTTTTTGAAAGACAGTTTTATTTATTTATAAGAATACTTTATTACTACATACATATAAATATTAATAATGAATACAAACAGTAATTGCAATAATAATAATAATAATTAAAAAAAAAGAAAAACAGAACTGTTCTCCTTTTATGATTATTATCCTTATTTATTTATTACTATTTCTACTATTATTATTAGTATTTTTTTTTTCGTAATAAAAGTCATTCTTATTTTTGATGGGTGTGGCTGTGGTTCGCTTCTTTCCAATGATATTATTGCTAAAAGGGAAAAGAAAAGAAAAAAAAAAATACAACACATTTTGGAATTACTATCATTAATGGTCAGCACTTTTGATTGTACTTCTAATAACTCTTTTTTTTTCCTTTTTCCTTCGTTTTTTTTTTTGTTTGTTTGTTTCCTTAAGTTCTATAATAGTAAATAAAATAAAAATTATGGTTTTGCTGGAGTGGGGATTATTATTTTTTTAGAAAAAAAAAAACTAACGAGAATAATTATATCGATATAACTATATATTTGAAAGAAATTCTTTTTTAAAAAAAAAACAAGAGTTGTATTACTTATTTCTTTTTTGATTTACCCCCTTTTTTTTTTTCTTTTTTTTTTGGGTTTACTGTTTGTCTCCCTTCTGGTGGAATACATATAACATTCGTCAACTACGGTAATACAGACACCAACGGTACCTCTATTCGTAGATTAACATCCCAACTAAAAAAAAAAAAGAGGGGGGTACATCATTATATTATTATTATTATTATTATTATTTATAAAATTTGGCTTATTTATTTTATTTTATTTTATTTGTCATCATGTAAATTAGTAATACAGTTAGTGAAGTAAAAAGTCATGAATACAGTCGACACCCGGGGTGGAGTCTGCCAACCCTTGGTGATGCGAGAAACTCTTTTTTTTTTTTTTTATTATTATCAATGAAGTTGTTTTAAAGAAAAGTTCTTTCATCCATTAAACCTCGTTACTAAAAATCAAATATATATATACATACAAAAAAAAAAAAATAACTGTGTTGACACGTTAAAGAATAGTAATAATAATACGTTAAAGTAATGAATAACTATACCTAATCAAAAAACAAAACAAGAAAGAAGCACCTATTCATTTTTTTGTTCTTCCTGCTTTTCCTTTTTTTTTCATATTTCTCGTTATTCTAATAACTAACGCAATTATTTTATTTTCCTCCCCGTTTCATACAAACAGTTCTTTTTTTATTTTTGTTTTATTTTTTTTTTTTATTTAAACTTTATATTTATTTATTTTTTTGCTTATTTTCAGTTTTTATTTATTTATTTTTCTTTTTTTTTTCTTTTTTTCTCTAAAAAAAAAAAATCCCTTTCCTTTTTTTTTCTTTTCTTTTCATTTTGTTTTTTATTCCTCCAGAAAAAAAGCGCTCTTGCCCTCCTCCCGTTGGGCTTGGAGACGGGCGAGCACCTCGCGCTGCCGCGTCACCTTCCACAGCCGAAACCCATCATTATCGCTGTACACCCGAATATCACTCTGGGAGTTAAACAGGCACATACACGACAAACGACGTTGGATGAACTCACAGGACCCCACCTCCGCCGCCGCCTCCACCTGCAGTGCCACCTCCGACCACTGTTGATGGATCTCCTCCTCGGTGAGCGCGTCAGGCTGACGGAGTCCTTTTTGTTGCTGCTGTCGTACGCGGTTAATGTGTAAACGATGGGCCTCATGCAGAAGGAGTTTGATCGAAACAAGGCGGTCCTCTCCACGTAGGGCATTGTCCATCGCCAGTCGCGTGCTCTCTGTGAGGTGGCGGCTCAAGCGCTCTAGGTCACGGGAGGTTTGCTGCTGAGGAATGTTCAAGAAGGGGTGTCCCTCGCAGCGGCGGAGGGCGGCTTTGATTTCATCAAAGGTGCTCAGTGGCGTCGGCTCCTCGGTAGGCGTAGAGACGGCGGTGACGGTCAGGAACCCGCAGCGACTGAGGTCTCCGCTGTCCTCACACTCCTCCGCCCCCGTGGTGCTACTCTCCGGGATCTCGTTAAACGAGGGCGAGCGGGAGGTGTTGGCGGTGTTGGGGCTGTAGGACTCACTCTCACCATTACTGGAGTTGTCATCCTCCAAGAAGTCTTTCGTCTGCAGGGGGGAGAGAAGACTGTCGGCATCGTCTTCTACACTTCCGTCCTCCAACCCATCCAGTGAGAGTTGTCGTCCATTCTGTGGGAAGAGGTCATTTACTAATAAGGGATTACAGAAAATAGACGTACCAATCATTTCTCTTTTTCTTTCTTTTTCTTTTTTATTAATTATTATTTATTTTTTTTGTTATTATTATTACTATGTTTCTCTTCAGTTTTTGTTTTTGTTTTTTAGTAAGAAGAGTAATAATAATAATAATAATAATTAAATTAAATAATAATAATAATAAAGAAAATGAATTCTTGTATTAATGGTTCACTCTACGCTGCACGATGAAAAGGGTATCTTCCGAGAAGAAAATGAAAGTAGGGAAAAAAAAACCTAAAAAAAAAAGTAAATGGGGAAAGAATAGAAAAAGTACTCGCGTGGTCTGGTCGAAGCTATATTTTTTTTTTTTTTAATTCCTTTCGCCACAGAACGCGTTAATACAAATCAAAGAAAAAAAAGAGTTAGTAAAGTAAAGGAGTTAGTGATGTGTGTGTGTGTGTGTGTGTGTGTGTGTGTGTACATGTCCCCTTTGTTACAGCACTTACTCCGGCGTAGATCCAGAGGTGTACTGCACCTTGACACTAGACAGCACTACCCGGCAGGAGAGCAGAAAGCCAAGGAGATAGACCCAATAAATCCTCCGTTGCCGCCGCCTCTGTATCCGCCACACCGCCGAACACTCGCCTTCACTAATATTACCGTCCACACGCTGCAGCACGAGCAGGGAGCACATCGATTGTAGCTCGAACCCATTATCCAGAAGCATCTCATGGAAGATGGGCATGTGAAGTGCCCCCCAAGGAATCGCGAAGGACTTGTAGCCGTTCTGCTTCAAGGGGTATATCATATCCAGGCAGTGTTTCTCCCTCGCCAGACTGCCGAGGAGTGGGGTGTTGAAGCGGACGGAGCACCAAATCGGCAACTTTTCATAGTCGTATTTATCCGCAGCGTGCACGACGGTGTACTCTGGTGACTCCGCCACCCCCCACGAGAACGGTTGAAAGAACTTCTCCACCTCCCTCGGCTCCCATCCTTCCTCATCCTCCTGGTCCAGAGGACGGACGCGCTTGGTGGGTGGGCGAGGGTGTACGAACGTACTATACGGCGCGTTCTGCAGCGGCACACGTCCCTCCATCAGCACGGACTGATGTTGACAGCAGAGCTCATCCACCTGTTGAAAGAAGATTGGATGTGCTAGGTGCCGAATGGGGATCAGAGTGACGGTGATGTCCTCCTGTGCGTGGCGGTAGGTGTGGGCAATGCTGATCACGCGGTCCTGGTCACTCCAGAAGAAATCAGTGAGGGACTTGCTACGGAAAGGAGCACTGTACTTCCACCGAGGTCGATACACCATAGTAGGAGTGTGGTGCTTGTCGTGAACGTCGTCAACATTGGTAGAGGAGGAGGGGGTCCCCTTTTCCTTTCCGCTCGGCGCCGCCTCCGTTTCCTGGGCGGTGGTCGGAGAGGTGCTCCCACCCGCACTCCCACATCGAAGGGACGCACAGAAGGCGAAACGACAAGAGACGGGAAACGGTACTACACGCCTCATTAAGTCGTATGGGAAGCGTTAAAGTGAACTAGTAGGCACTGCAGAGGATGAGAAGTGCTTCTATTCTTGAGAAAGAGACGGAGAAAAAAAAAAGAGATGAAGAGCGAGAGACGCATATACATATACATGTACATGTACATATATACATCTAATGATTTGAGAATTCTTCTCTTTTGTTTGCTTCAGTTTCTGAACAAAAAAACTCAGAGGAGTAGTCTTTTATTTGGGTTGTGTTTTTGTTTTTATACATTTCTATATCAATATTCGCGGCCAATCACTGATTTGTTCCTCTTCGACACTTCTTTGTGAATATTTTTACAAAATTTCTTTTTCTTTTCTTTTTTCGTTTCCTCTCCACTACGTACATCGATACAGGTGAAAATCAGAGGAAATGTGAAATTCTAAAAAAAAAAGAGAAAAACGAATGAAAGAGTTGGTGAAAGAAGAGTATGATACACACACAAACACTTACGCACACGTCGTAACAGTGGTTGTTTGTCTGTTTGTTTGCTTGCTTGTCGTTTTTTCGATCAACGTAGCCATCCCTCGTCTCTTTGAGAGGCTGGAGTTTGCAGTTTCTCCTTATCTAACGTGTGGAGCTGAGCCACACCCTTCTCAAATCCCAACACCAACAGCCGCACATCCGCCTTCTCCTCTGGCGGGGTGTCCAGCGCCGTGCACATCCCGGTATCCGAGGAGGTGAGCGGTTGAGAGAGAAGCGGGACGTGTCGCTCGCGGTGGGCGTGGTCGAGGAAGTGAAGGGTGCCTGTCTCATCCAACACCCATGTGAGCCACTTGGTGCATTGACTAGGACGAACGTCTACGATGGAACTGCTCCCCACCGACACTGTTAGAAGTGGTTCCTTATCGGTGGAACGGAAGAGGCGCACGGTGCCGTCCTCGTAGCCGACCACAAACACCGAAGGCTCCAGTACATTGTACTGCAGGGCGGTGGGGATCACTATGGGGGTTTCGAAGTAGTGGGAACTGGGCCCATAGACGGCGGGGGAGGCAACACTGCCGAAGCGGCTGACGTGACGGACCCCGTCCGACATGGAAATAAGATAGTGAGAGGTGTCGGTTGGGAAAAAGTCTACGCTATGGGCACGAATGGAGAGAGCAATATCCGCATCCAAGGCACCGCCAGGACCCCCACCGCTGAGGTTGTTGTTGTCCTCATCTTCGTTGCGCTTCGGGCCGCGATAGGTGTTGGCGGGGTAAAGACGGACCGTAGAAAAGGGATTCAATCCATGGTCGTTCTCACTGATACCAGACTTGGTGTCCCGCTCACTGAGTGCCCAGAACCGCGTAATACCAGACACATCGAGGGAGATAATTTGCTCCACGTCGTCTCTCCGAGGACCCCCTACGGTGTTGTACCCCACCACCCGTACATCACACACCGGCATGACGTGGTTGTCGGCCTGCCAGGCGGTCGTAAAGGAGGGCACACGGTGCACTAAGGATTCAATCTTTCCAGCGTTGAGGTGAAAGCGGTCTGGCTCGCGGAGGTCCCACACCGTCACACACCCATCCGCAGTACCGCCGTAGAGAATGTGGGGCCGTGATGGGCTCCAGCACAGGGAGTGCACCTCCGCCAGCGACACGAGGGCGTGCTCGGGGGTGGAGGGGTCACGCGTGTTCCAGATGAGTATAACCGACGCGAACCTGTCCGACGGCGGGGAGGCACCCACCTCCTGTGCGGGGCCGTAGAGGATAGCGAGGTGTTGATGCTGTATAGGGTTAAACAAGGTGCGGAGCACTTTACGATTGCGTGTAGCGTTAAAGACCAGTGAAACATAGGAGGAAGAAAAGGACGTGGCGCCTTTGCTCTTTTTCTCGGTGTTGACCGCCGCGCCTCCTCCGTTTTCATCCATCAGAGCCCCGAACACGGGGTAGACACGGGAGAGAAAGGCAGCCAGCTGTGCAGCATCGACACTAGGGGGTTGACGACTCTTCTTACGCTCCTCCTCCTCCTCGTCTTTGCCATCCTCCGCGGCGGTACTGCCTTGAATACGGAAGGCACTGCGCTCGGCTTCCCGCTCAGGGTAGAGACCAAGGTCGTCTGGCACCTGCACACTGTGGTGCTTCGTCTTGACCCTCTCCGCCTGCACCTCCACCGATATCATATCCTCCTCGCAGGGGGCCTGTACGCCGACCTGTGTGAGACCGCTACTGCCGAAATTACGAATATAACGATCGTACTCGGACTGGGGCCCAATATCCACAATCACGGCGGCGGTATCGTCCAGGTCCACCAGACGACGGAGAGCGGTGGCCCTCGCCATATCCTTCTCGAACTGAGCTCGGTACCCTTGCCGATGCAGCTCCGCCGTGTCCACCTCTCCATCACTATCCCCGCCTCGTGCTTGAGAACGCTTTCTTTCCTTCTTGAGACGTCTACGCTCCTCTCTTTCACGTCGGCGCTCTTCTCTCTTATCGTCGGCGCCGTCGTCCTCGAAGGGTTCGGTTCGCGACCGGGCGGCGGACTGCAGGGCAGCTCTATTCTCCGCCGCTATGGCACGAGCCAGCTCACTAGCCTCCTCCGCTCCCTCCCCACTCTCCCGACGGCTTTCACTGCGTTCCTGTGACTTTCTCTCCTTCTTTTCACGAGCCTTTCGTTCTTTTCTTTCTTCCTCCGTTTCCTCCGACTTTGACTTTCCCTCCTTTTTTTCTTTGGTCTCCTCTTCCTCCTTGGAGTGTCGGTGGTGGTGGTGGTGCTCCTTGGCATCGTCGTCCTCCTTTTGCTTGGCCTTTTCCTTTTCCTTTCGCTCCCTCCGCTCTCGCTCCTTTCTTTCTCTACGCTCTTCTTCGGTCTCCTCTTTCTTTTCCTTCTTTTCTTTCTTTTCCTTTTTCTCTCGTTCTTTCCTCTCTCTACGCTCCTCTTCGGTCTCCTCCCTCTTGGTATCCGCCGCCTCCACCTCCGCCGCCTCCCTCGACTTCCGCTTCTCCCTCTTTTCTCTCTCCTTACGAGCCTTTCTTTCCTCCGGGGTTTCCTTTACGGCAGCCCCATCCTCCGGATCGTCCTCCTCCTCGGCAGCCGCCGCCTCTCTTGACTTGCGCTCCTTCCTTTTCCGCTCCTTTTCTTTTCGTGCTCGTCGTTCTTCTTCCGTTTCCTCCTCTCCAGACCTTTCTTTGGATTTCTTCTCTCTCCGCTCTCGTTCTTTTCTCTCCTTCCGCTCTTCTTCAGTCTCGTCTTTTTTTTCTTTCTTTTCTTTTTTCTCCTTTTTCTCCTTCTTTTCTTTTCTCTCTTGGTCGGACATGATGACGAAAAGAAGCTACTAAAAAATAAAAAAAAAAGAAAAAAATCTAATCAACTTTTTTTTTTTTGACTCTTTTAGAGAGGGGGGATGGAAAAGGAAAAAAAAAGGAAAGATTAGAAAACAGATGTCACTAATGAATGAGGGAAAAAAAAAAATAAGAAAAGATGTATTTTTTATTTCTGATTCATTGTTGTTGTTGTTTCGCAATGGTAACATACCACCACCTAGAACGGCAAACGTCGAATCACATCATAGAGTAGAGCAGTGTGGTGGGTGGGTTGTCTCTCCTTTCCACCACCAATACGACGACGTCGATCAGTATCCTTTCCTCCTTTCGAGGAACACAAAACACGAATACGGTAGGCGCACTTGGCATCGGTAAGACAGTGAAGCGAGGAGGTGCTGCAGTCTACGGAGGCCGTGAAGAATAGGACGCCCCGTAACTCGGGCGACAGCTTCAGTCCATCTCTATACTCATCCCAGTCTGAAATAGACTTCTTTACGCTAGTGGTGGCACCGTAGGCGGACGTTACGGGGGTGAGGGGTGCCCTGTGCTCCTCCCATGGCAGACGGCGGACCTCCTCCTCCAGTCGCTCCCGGATCCAGTGGAGGAGAGGGACGGCAGTCTCGCACTGTAGTAGCTGGTCGAGAACCCTAAGCGCCTCCTCCGCGCTCGCCGACCACTCCTTCAGCGGCAGTCGTCTACGGAGCTGAGCCTGCGCCTCACTGTCATGGCGCACCTGCGAGGAGGAAAGCTCTGGAGTGCCACCGGCAGTGTAGTAGGCCGAGGCGACAGGGAGACGCAGGCGCTTGGCAAGGCGACTCCATTCCCTCTTCTTTTCCTCCCGATGGGTCTCCCATAAACGTAACTGCTCTTCGATAGCCGCCCCGAAAGCGGCGATCGATGCATCAAAAGGCTCTTGCTCGAGGGCGTCTGATAAATCTATAAAATCTCCAAAAGTGTGTACATCGACACACTGTCGTACACCGGAAGGTGCCAGAGAGGACCTTGGGGTAGAGCACCGCCGGCGTGAGGAGGCGTGGACGCCTTCCTGCACCGCTTCATAGCACCGCGAGCACAAGGCACACAGTCTGCTCCACAGGGGGGACCAGCTAAACGCGTTGGTAAAGAGTCGAATGTACTCTACAGTGGAGGGAGGTGACACCTCCTCTTCCTTCTCCTCTTCCTCTTCCTTCTGATAGGTCTCTAGTGTCATTCCAAAGACTGCCTCAAAAGGGAACTGGGCAAGGCGCTCCTCCCTCGATAGTTTCAGGGCATCGCCTTGGCCTTCCCTACTGGTACCTCGGTGAAACACAGCCCCTTGAGAGAAATAGTCGCCCACCTCTATCAACTCATAGTGATGCCAGTAAGGGGCGTAGGATTGAATCACAGTGTCGCAGTAGGTGAGGAACTGTTGCCGAGTGAGCTCAAAGAAGTGTTCGGGGTGCCGCCGCCTCGGGTACCGATGCACTTTGCTATATATACTCCGATCCAGAGGCCACCCGGGTGGTGGCGCCGCCTCCGTCGTCTCGAAGCGACCGTTTTCCTCACGGTTAGGAGTGGTGAGCACGACGTACTGAGCCCCATGCGCCGCCCCAAGATGCGCAAAGAGGGTGTCGGTGAAGGCAGCTACTAGTGGTGGTGAAATGTGCTCGAGAACCTCAATAGAGTACACCATGTCCACCCTTAAAGGAGCGGAGAGCCAGTCGCTGTCGTCCTCCGGTGGCGGCACGGTGAGGTCCCCTTGGATCAGCTCCACCCGCAATGGCCGGAGGTAGGCGGTCCCTTGCGGAGGAAACGGCAGGATGGACTGAGCGGCTCGCAGACAGGAGGCGTCGAGGTCGATGGCCACCACTCGGTCCAGCGACTGCTGCTGAAGGCGGGAGGATACCACGTACCGCAGGAGAGTCCCCTCCGAACAGCCGGCGTCGACCACTGTGTGGCACTGGTAGCACAGCATCAAGCGGCGCAGGAGGGCGGCCCGCTGCACGTAGAGAGGAGGGCGGAAGAGCACTTCGGCTTTGGACTCTTCGGTGGGGGAGATGCCACTCCCTTCCGCTAAAGACATCTCTAAAGGGGTAAAAAAGAAAAGGAAAGGAAAAAAAAAAATAGTTCACATGTTGGTTGAGAAAAATTATGGACCGCTATCGAGCCCCCCTAAAGGACAAACCGAAACATAAATGTATACATATATATATGTATATGTAAAAGGGAAAATAATGAGTTCAAAAGACGCATTAAGAGAAGAAACTCAGCAAGTAAAAATAAAAGGATGACCAGGTCAACGAAAATTGGATTCCGATGGTTCCATAAGTGTACATTAATTTGCTAGTATTCTGTGTGTTTGTATAAAAACCATGGAAGGATACGGTGAAACAAAATAAAAAAAAAAAAAACTACCGATCTTTTTTTTGGAATTACTATTACTTTTGAATTCATTTATTTTTCTTCAAGCAATTTATTTTGTTATTATTATTATTATTTTATTATTATTATTATTATTACTTCGCCCGTTCTACTAGGCACTATTTATATATTGTTGTTTATACTACTAACTTGATTACTATTATTATTGTCATTATTATTATTATTCGCAGCAGTAGTAGTAGTAGTTGTAGGGGTCGCAGAGCGTAGTTGGTTAGGGCTATTATTATTATTATTATTATTGCTATTATGGTGGTGCTGATGCTGGTGCTGGCCCTTACCTCCTCTATGAGGAACGGGATCGCCTCGTAGCCCTATATAAATGGGCATATTACCGTTGTTCGCGTTAGATTGCATATTATTATTATTATTATGATTATTGTGGTGATTGGGGGGTACTTTATTCCCATTACCAAAGTTATTACTACCGTTATTATTATTAGTACTGTTGTTGTTATTAGCATTATTATTATTATTATTAGCATTATTATTGTTATTATTATTATTACGATTGGCAGGACGGTGCATAGGGGGTGGTCGCTGAGGAAATGGCATCATATTATCCATCGGGGGAAAAAAGGGACCACGCATGGGATTCATATTATTATTATGCTGATGATGATGAAGATGATGGTTGTTGTTATTATTATGGTTATGATGGTTATGATGGTTCTTACCGCCGTTCATACCTCCCCACATCGAGGAGGAGCTAAGAGGAGGGACGACGGCCTCCCCTAACGGACCTTGACGACGGCGCTCTTCTAAAATCTCCGACGGACACATACGGTCATCAAAAACACACTGAGGTTGGCACATGCCGTTGATGCACGGCGTACAGAAGAAGGAGGGTTGGAGGCAGGTGGCGCACTGCGGGGTGCCAGGGGCGTCCTCCTCCCTTCTCCAAGGGCAGTTGACGGCGCTGTTGCGACGGATCGTACGAATAGTGTGGTCGAACAGATACTGCAGCACGTTCACCTCCTGCGCCGTGCACTGGGAGAGAGGAGAGGGATAGCCGGGGACGATTTCCTCATAGCGCTGCTCCGCGGCAAAAGGAGCGAGATAGGGGTTGGCGTTGCCGGCCTCGGAGTTTTGAAAACTGCTGGTGGTGGAGTGGGTGGTGGAGAGGGGAGGGGGAGACATGACAGGAGGCTGTCCTACCAATAGCTCTGCGGATGCTGTAGCGAACATGCTGAGGCCCTCCTGCAGGGCACGCTGAATGCGCTGGAGGTGGTTGCGGCACACCCCTCGCACCATATTGCTGCTCCACCGAAGGGGGTCCATGACGTTCATGCAGCGCACTGGGAAAGCGCAGGAGTTACACGAAGGGCAGATCAGCTCCCCGTCCGCCTCTGTATTGCCTGGCACGGACAGCTGTATGGAGCTAGGCTCGCTGCGACTGGGGAACAGTCCAGTCCGCCGAACGGAGTACCACTCCTCCCGCTGCGTCCACCGCGAGGAGTTCATCTCATGCAACAAGTGTTTCATCCCACTGACGGTGAGAAAGGGAGCCTGGCGACGACGGATGAGATGCCCAATAGCGGAAACGCCTTCCGCGGTCAGGCCCAAGTTTTCCTTGTCAATACTGTGGTTAATCGTACTAGGGTCGGAGTGAGCGGCGTCCACCTCCAGCTGACTCATGTCATACGGCGTAGCACTGATCTCTGTGAGGGGGAGCGGTCCGAATGCGGTCACACAGTACTTGTCAAAGTCAAAATAACGATAGAACTTTAAGAAGCGGCACATTAAAGCGAGAGGAGAGAGGGGAGTCTTTACGGTCCGGAAAGAGGGATTATAGGGGGAGACGGACGGCGCACCGCTCTCGGTGGTTCCCTCCTCCGAGGGACACTCCTCCTCCACATCCTCCAGGAACTCCACCGTGTTGAGCATAGAGATGAGCATACAGGTTGCGGCGTAGGAGCCGATATACCCGCCCTGGCCTCCGAGGATGTGTGCCTCGTAGGAGCACCAGGACTTGAGCAGCAGCAGTGTACTCTTCAGCAAGTGTTGTCCCCCTATCACCGCGTCCATCTCGTGTAAGAAGCGAACACAGTTAATCCCTCCAAACTGACTAATCGTAATATCGTAGGAGCTACCCTCCATGGACAGCTTCAGCACCCTCACCTCCGCCAGCACGAGGGCGTCCACGTAGATGGGGGTCTTCCCCTGCACTAACACGTCCTTCACCCTGGCTAAGAGGTCCCCCGCAGTGACGCTGATCACCGGTGGGGCAGCCAACGCGGGTCTGCCATCCACATTGGTGGTGAGCTGCAGGGTACCTTCCTTATTGCCATAACTACTCTCCGTGGTCAGCGGGGGCAGCACGCCGCTCCTCCCAGTGGTGGCTACCGGAGCAACGTGTTGGCTCTCCGGCAACAGACCATCAATCTCTATGGTGATATCATTGTCGCCGTCCGGGAGCACCGTACGCATATTCACACTCCCAAACAAGAAGAAGCGAATCTCCCCATATCGGACCCCTTCCTTCTCCCCACACACCCGAATCGCCTCGGTAATATACTGCGCCAGCCGCTGCAGCTGATCCCGTCGTTTGTTCAGTCCCTGCAGCGACGGCATCAGATAAGGGAGTACCTCTTGACCTACGAGGGCGCACAAGGCGGGGCTCACCTCAGGAGTGAACGGATACACTCCACCGCTGCTGGCAGGGGCAGGGAGGCCTGGAGCGAGGGGCGGCATGCCAGTCGGCGGGTACATCGGTGCCTGTGGGAAGAAGCCCTGCGCCGCCTCCACCGCCGCCTCCTGTAGGGGGGGATAAGGACCGGTGGGAGGAGCAGTAGGGAGCATCCCTCTCAGCGGGGCCACCGGTGAGGACGTCAGCACGTCGGCAGGAGCGGGAGGTGGCAGGGAGGGGATAGGCGCCGGCTCCGCATTCTTCCTGCGCTTCTTTCGTTTCTTCTTTACCAGCGAAGAGGCGGAACTGCTCACAGAGGCGCCGGCGGTTCGATCCATGGTCCCCGAGTACAGTCCCCTGAGGCCATCCTCCTCGGTGGAGGGAGGGGCGGCTGCGGACGGTGGAGAGTCCTTCTCCCTCGCCGCCTCGCCCAACAGACTGCCACTGTTGACGCAGGTGATGGGCCGGGAGGGGCTCGTCTCTAGACTAGACGGAAGCGTACTTTGCTTTTTTTCTAGTTTACTTTCGGAGGGCGAAATCATCAGAGAAAAAATTGGCTACTATTCTATTTATTATTTAATTATTTATTTATTTATTTTGTTTGTGATTATGGGTTTTGGTCTGGAATGATATATATATATATATATATATATATATATATAGAAGCAATTAAAAAAAAAACCCTAAGGATGAAAAAATCGGGATACTGATTCGGTCGCGATGTTTTAATAATGAGTAAAGGAGAAGTGAAAAAAATCGACTAAACAGTTCTTTTTTTTTTTTTAATACTACTTTTATGGTTAATAAAAATGTATCTTCACCTAATTTTTTATTTTATTTTTTATTGTTTGTGTGCGTGTGTGTATTAATGAATAATATAGATTCAGCTGCTAACAATGAACTAAACTAACAAAAGAAAAAAACGCCAATATAAACGGTACTGAAAGAAATCACACAAAACAAAAAAAAAAAAGCACTTCACTTTTTTTTTCCTTTCTTTTTTCCTTAAAATTACAGAAAAGAACCCACAGAAAGAAGGAAAAGAAGAAACTGTGTAGTCAGTACGTATACACACCGTTGATAAAAGAAAGGAATAAAGAAATAAAAAGCCCTATACGTGCGTATAAAAGGCTGCGAAGCTGGTCCAATATTAACAAAGTTCGTTCTAATAATAATAATAATAATAATAACAATAATATAACACCAGAATAATTTATTTCGACATTTACAGTGAAAGCGTAGAGAGGAAAAAAAAAAAAAACAATGAAAAAGAAAAATCCATCTAAAAACGAAAACGACGATGATAGGTGCACCCTCAACAATAATTATTTATTATTATTTCATTTTGTTGAATAATATTTATTTGTTCTGAAATCACTTATATTTTATTTTTTTTGAGAGCTTTTAATACGGAAGATGGCGCGGTGAAGCTCTCTCTATAGACGTGTCCACGAAGAACCCCACCAAGAAAATAAAAGAAAGGACACATCTTTTCAATTATTATTATTATTATTATTATGCTTCCTTCTCTCAGTATTAGACTCTACTACATTAAGTTTTTCATCTTTTCTAGCACCTGTGGGTACCGCTGCACAACCAGACGCATATCCTCCCGGTGTACTTTACCTTCTTTACGTATATCCAAGAACCCCATCAACCGACGCGCCTCCTCGGAGATAACACGACGTACTTCCCTATCTCTGACATCATAGTCTCCTACATAACGCGTGGAGGCAGTTATCACCGACTGTATATCCCCCAGGCTGAGATACCCATCGCCGTCCTCGTCGAAAGCGTTGAACACCACCATAAACAATTCCTCGGTGTTGTAGAGAATGGCGAGGTGGTAGATGAGAAACTCTTTAAAGGTTATGATGCCGTCGCCGTCAATGTCATACCCCCGGAAGAGGTGAAGGCAGACATCCCCAGAGGTGGTGCTATCCCACTCCTCGTCCTCACTCGCCGAGTCCTCGTCGTCTTGATTCTTTGAAAAGCGAAAAAAATTAGAAGAGCGGTTTCCCTTTTCCTTCTTGCGCAGCGCCATCTCCACCTGACGGTCCTTGTACACTCCAGTGCTGTCAATATACTTTTTAAAAAGGGCTGGTGTCATCAATCCATTGGGAGCAGCACGGATAAAACGAGAATAAAAGTATTCAATCGCCTCTTCAGAGAGACGATCCTTCACCAACTCTTTATACTCTCCGATTTGAGCTTTGGAGATATTTCCGCCCATGTTGCTACTATGTTTATAATGTTTATGTTGTTGTTTTGTTGTTTGTTTTGTTTGTTTTCTCTTTTTGAACTATAAAACAGTAAAAGAAAAGAAAAAAAAGCACTACACAAAGGAAATTGGAAGGAATAAGAGAGAAAGAAAGAAAGAAAGAAGAATAGAGTTTGGATGAAAAACAAACTGAGAAAAGACGACAGACGAAAGGCAAATAAAAGGAACGAAAGAGGAAAAAAATAATGAGAACAAACTACGGAACTCCTATTATTACTATACAAATTTAAAAAAAAGCGAAAAATAATGATGAAAAAAAAAAAAAAGAGCCATCGAATCTAAGTGAAAAAAAAAAAAAATCACGGCGAACGTTATTATTATTATTATTATTCTGAAAAGGGAGGACCACCACCACCACCACCCTCCTCGTTTTATTCTTCCAACCCCGAGGAGAGGTACGGTGGAGACGGGGATAAGGACAGGCTAGAGCGCGGGCTATACCCTTGAGGGCTGTTGCTTTGCCGGGAGATGCGACGAGCACGGCGTAGCTCCTCTCGCATCAACCGCAGTTCATCCTGAATCTCCTCGGTGGCCTTGCGTACAGCAGCCTCACGATCGGCGAGGTACACGCTATGCAGGGATGCTGCCCGCTGTCGGAGGTGAGAGATAAAGTTCCGCTCCTCCTCCACCCCTACCGCCGCCCGCTCCTCTTCCTCCGCCTCAATCAGGTCGGCGAGCGCCTCCGTCCACTCGGGGTTTGGTGCTGCCTGGGGGGTAGGACTGCTGGAGACGAGGCCGCGAGGGTTGGAGAGGTACTGTTTCACCCGGGCAGAGAGGCCGACCGGCGGCTCCTCCACCGAGGGCGTGGTAGACGTCGGGGAGGCCTTGTTCCTCCGTGCTGGGAGGCGAGAGGGCTCCACCCTAGACTGTCGCCGTAATGCCTCAAAAGCGGTTTGTTCTTTCGACCGTTGAATCACTCTAAATTCCGCCTCTTGACGCTCCAGTCGGAGTAACTCCCTTTCCTGTTGTGCGTCGGCCTCAATGGCATTGCGCGCCTCTTCCTCTAAAGCGTACAGCTGAAGGAGACGGGAGAGGCGGCGGCGGGCGTAGTAGGTGCCGGTGGCGGCGGCCGCTGCAAGGCTTTTCCGATCCTGTTTCTCGTGAAGCTCCACCACATATCGGTTCACCCCTTCCCTAAACACACACAGCAACACATTGCGTGACGTTTGCATCTCTGCTTGTAGATGCTCCCGAGCGATTTCCTCCTCCCGGCACACCGTGAATAACACCCGCTGCGCTAAGACACTGTCAACACACTGGTGAAACGCACGATCAATTCTCTTGCGGCTCAGTGCCTCTTCTCTTTCAATGAGCTGTTCTCGCTCGTTGATTTCATCCAATTCTACGTACTTTAACTTTTCCTCCACCGTAAGGGCGGCGGTTTCCTGTTCTTCTTTCTGCACTCGCAGCCGCTCTTGTTTCCGTCGTATACGCTCCATGCGCTCCAAATGCTTATCCTCCTCCTCCTTCCGCTGCTGTTTTTGTTTTTCCTTGTCCCTTTCCGCCTTCTCCTGTCGTCGCTTCTCTAAAGTCTCCCGGTCGGCACTGCTGAGGTTCATGCCGTTGGAGGGAGGAGGGGTGGTGGCGGTCGTGGCACTGTTGGGCCGTATCGGTCCTCCCCCTCGATGGAGGACCCCACGAGGACTGCTAAAGCCGTTGCTCTCTTTTCCAAAACTGCCCCTTCTGTCGGAGCCTGCCCGTGACTTGGCCTCCCCTCGGTCCGAGCTAGCCGTCCGCTTTGGGCTCCCTCCTGCCCGTGTGCCTCGCCCCGAGCGTTGAATGACGTTGGCGCTGCCGGCACTGCGATGCGGGGCGGCGGTGGTGTAGTGGTTCGCACTGGGTGCGGTGCTGTAGCTCTCCTCCGCCGTGCTGGAGCTGAGTATGCTGTTCTGCCGCCTGACCTCCTCCGAGGATGGGACGGTCTTCACCGGCCTCACCGACGGCCCCCGACGGCCCACAGAGCCCTGCCTCGGTGTGCCCGACCTTTGGGGTGTCCTGACCGAGTCTGGCATCTCCTTGGGCTGTGCGCTCTCACTCCGCTTAGGGGACTCACCGGAGCGAGGCGTGCCCGCCCGTACTGGCCGGCCCCTGGCAGTACGAGGGGTGTTCACCTGCCGCTGCTGCTGCCACTGCTTCTGGAGCTGCTCCTCTAGCTTCTCCTGCTCCCGCCGCAGTGCCTCCCTCTCCCTCTCCCGCTGTTCCTTCTTTTCTGCCTCTCGCTGCTTTTTTAACAGCGCCTGTCGCTCCTTTTCCTTTTTTCTAAACAACTCTTGCTGCTCTTTGGAGTACTTTTCCTTGGCTCTAGAGGTGGCGGCGGTGGAGGTCGTACGAGCAGCAGAGGCGGCCCTCTTCGCCTCCGCCTGTCGACGAATCTCCTCATAGATGGATTGATTAAAATTACGGCTGGTGGGGTCGGTGGGGAGATAAGGATTGCCCTGCCGTCCCCGCGCCTGTCGCTGCCGCAGCTGAGCGTCGTAGCGCTTCTTGCCCTCCTCATTGCCTAGCACATCGTAGGCTACACACACCGCCCTAAACTTTTCTACCGTGGTGGGATCGCCAATATTTTTATCCGGGTGGTATCGTAAGGCAAGAAGTTTATAGGCCCCTCGTACGGTCTCTACGGAGCTGAACTCGGGTATCTCCAACACCTGGTAGTGATGCACATCACCGAAGGCGGACGTAGACGCCATATATCAATGGCAAACAATAAAGGAGGAGGAAAAGATTCTAAGAAATGAAAAAAAAAATGTATACTTTTCTTTTTTTGTGTTTATGTGTGGGTGTATAGTGAAATGGTGACCAATGCTTCTTTTTTATTTATTGTTTATTATTTTTTGATTTGTTTATTTAGTAATATTTTTACCTATTCTTACCTTTTTTTTCCTTTTTTTATTTTATTTTGGATTTGGTTGTAAGAAATAATAATAATATATGCAGGGTCGAGCAAAAATATTATAACAAATGAATAAAAAATCAAAAAAAGGGAAGAAAGAAATATTGAATACTCCCCTTTCTGTAATTAGTTAAATAGTGTTTTTAGATAGATTCTATTTTATTTTTTTTATTATTAAAATAAAAAAAAAAATATTATTACTATTTGGTTTCGTGTTTCCTTCACTGAGATACGAAAAAAAAAAAAAAGAGAACCGATAATAATAATAATAATAATAATAAAAGAGAGTAGAGAAAGAAAGAGAGAAAGAGAATATAAATTTCATTAAACTTATAAGAAAAAAATCCCAGCGACAGACACTAAAACTATTATATTATAATTTATTTTATTTTATTTTTATTTTATTTTATATATATATATAGTTTATAATTATTTTAGAATATGATAAACTTTTGTACGGGGTATATATGTACACTACAAAAACGGAATAATAATAAAGAAAAAAAAAGAGAATTTATATTGTATTACTTTGCGTTTGAGTTTCTATTTATAAACAGATATATTGAATTATTATTATTATTATTAAGTAAAGGGGGGTTTACTGATGATGATGATGTTGTTTTTCTTTTTGTGGTGTTTGTACAGATGTAAAACTCAACTCATAAGTAATTTTTTTTTTGTTTTTCTTACTACTATTATTGTTTTTATTTCTCATTACAAAGCCTGGTAGTATATATATATATAAAAAATGATTCGACAATAATAATAATTAAAAAAAAATAAGGAATCAATAACAGATGTAATAATGATACGAAAATTTTTACATTATCAATATATAAAAAAAAGTAGAAGCTAAAAAAAAATGGACACTTTTGGTGTCTTTTTTTTTTATCTTTCAAAGTACATTAAACTTTTTTTTCTTTTTTTATTATTATTATTATTGCTAATTATTCCGTTTATTATTATTATTATTATTTATTATTGTTATTACTGTTTCCATTTTGTTGTTTTTGTTGTGTTTTTTTATTTGCGTATCATTCTTCAAGCCTTAAAAAAAAAAAAAATTAAACTCTTGACAACAAAAAAAATATGACTTATATAAATAACTAACTATAAATAACTATATAAATATAAATATATATATACATTCAGTGAAACATTATTTTAACTAAATTTCACAACAACAAAAAAAAAAAAAAAACACTCACGACTTTCCTTATTTTTTTAATTTATTCTACTGTCTTTTGTTTTTATAATTTTGTTTTGTTTGCTTATTGCGTATTCTGTTTTAATTCTAGCTTTGTTTAGTTTTCGTTTTTTTTTTTGTTCTGTTTCGCTGTTGTTGTTTTCGTTTTATATATATATTATATATATATATATGTAATTATCTCCTCATAAAAGACATTAATTTATTTATTTTTTTGCACTAAAACGGTGTTTATTATTATTATTATAACTATTTACGTTATATTTTTTTCCGTATTTCCATCGTCTTTTTATTTATTTATTTAATATACTAATAAAAAGTATATATTTAATTACTATTTATTATTTTGGTATAGTTTTATTGTTATTATTATTATTATTCACGTTTTATTTTTATTTTATTTTTTGTGTGTGTGCATCATACGTTTCCATTTTTATTTTATTTTTTAAGACAAAAAAATTTAAAAAAAAGTAAACGTACCACAAAAAAAAAATAAAGATTTAAACTAAAACACAAAACACATATACAAACTGATATAGTGTGTGCACTTAGCATTCACAGGAGAATATCATTTACACATATACATATATATATATATATATATATATATATATGAGATAATAATATCCTTTTCATTATTATTATTTTATTTTATTTTAGATCAACGAAAATAAGGACAGGGTTAAAAAAAAAGAAATTACACCAACGTGACAACGCGACAAGACAACACCAGCAATTGAAAAAAAAAAGTAAATAATTAAATAATTAAATAATTAAAAGAAATAAAAGAGATAAAAAAGGAGAAAGGGAAAACAAACACGAGAAATAGTAATAAAAAAAAAAATATGCGGGTTCCGATAAACTACAAATATTATCAATAAGAGGGGGGATAATAAATACATATAGCTTCCATTTGTTTTTACCTTCTTTTTTTTTTTTCGTCATAATTTTTTTTATTGTTATTATTTTTTTTTTCTATTCGAGACTGTATTGTATTAGTTTGACGATTATTATTATTATTATTATTAATTGTTTTTGTTGTTGTTGTTGCTGTTTAGCGATTATTATAGTAGTAGTATAGTTCATTTATTAACTGAGAAATGATTATTGTGGACCTAGAGTCTTTGGTTAGAAAAGTATGTAGTAGTAGTAGTAATAGTATTAATTCATTATAGGGGGGAAAATAAAAGCGTAGGAAAGTATAAAAATAATAATAATAATAATAACCATAACAATGAAAAAAGTTTTAATAACCATGTAAAACAATAAAAAAAAAACAGTAATAAATAATAGTATTTATCTGTTTCTGTTTTTTGATGTTTTGTTTTATTATTATTATTGTTATTATTATTGGTGACTTACCCGGGAGGAGAGAGAACGGAGGGGTACGGGATGCTATAGTTTTGGTAGTTGACGGCAGGAGGCGTACGGGTGCCTTTGCCTACGCCACGACCTCCTTGACGGCCTTGGTTCCGCCCCTTTCCTGAGGAAGCGCCTTGGTGGTTATTATGATGATGATTATGATGGTTATTATTATTATTATTATTATTATTGCCGCCAGTGGTGGTGGTGTTCTCTGTAATGCCGCAGCGCTGAAGGGTTTCGCGGGAGAGGAGTTGAAGACTTTCCATCTTTCGTAGCAAATGACGGCCAAAGTCGGTGGAACAGACAGTGGAGAGATGCGGTTCGACCAACTCGGCGAGGCGGGTGCGCTGCTCGGGAGTGGCATTCTCTAAAAATCGCTGTATGACGTAGTTGGCGTAAATGTCCGACATCATCGAAATCAAATAGCTCTGTTCGCTGTCCTCGGAGGCGGGCTGGGAGAGTAGTTGGAGAATCACCTCCCGCTGGGCGTCGTCCGCACAGCACACCACCTTCTCCGCCACGTTACTAGAAAACTTTCCGTTAGAGAGGGAAGGCAGCTGGGGGGAGAGAAGATCGATGATCTTTACCTGATAGTCTCTAGGCGCGTTGAGTAGGCCGTGCTGTACCACATAGTTACCGTATTGGTGCCCGGACAGCTCATCCAGGTGCTCTACTACGGCATCCAACAAGGGGGAGAGATCGACATCGCTACGGCCTTTGCATACCTCGAAGGTGCGCTGCAGAACACGGCACCCGTACGCATCGTTGGACAACTTCATAAAGCTCTGGAGGAACTCGGGGATGAAGCACTGCGCCTTGGCGGGGTTCACTTCAATTAATTTCTGAATCACGTGGTTGGCGTTGGCGTCGAGCACGCAGGCGACGGCATGGCCCTTGAACTCGTTGAGCGTCACATCGTATTCCACGTCATCCATCACATCTAATGAACGTTGCATCACACGACTACCGTAGGTGTGCTGAGCGTACGCGTAACCCTTGCCAATGACATTCTTCATCAAGTAACGGAGAAGGTCGTCGCTGGCCCAGTCTTTTAGTATCGCCTGGGTCACACGACCGTGAAACTCTGTAGGGGTGGCACCAGGCTTCGTGCGCGTGACCACCATACGGGTCTTGGCGGCAATCTCAAACGCCTTCTGCACGACGTAGTTGGCAAAGACGTGCTTGGACAGCTCATCAAAGTGGGGAACCATCGCCTGGAAGATGGGCCGCACGTACTCCGGGTACTCCATCAGACGCTGCACCAGCCGGCTACTCTCCTGATCCTCCTCGCAGAGTTCTACGATTTTGGGCTGCACAATGCGGGCAAAGTCCCAGTTCGTATCGCCATGGTATAGAAAGGCACGAATGGCTGTCTTCACGTCATCGAGGGCGCTGGGGGTCGCCTTGGCAGGGGCGGCGGCGGTAGGGTGCGAAGGGGGCTGCGAGGGGCGGGGGGCGTCGGCCGGAGGGGCACGCTGGTGGGCGCGGCCCTCTAGCTGCCCAGGATCGACGTGACCATGACTCTGAGGAGGGGCGCTGGGCGGAGGCGGGCGGTGGTCCTGGACGGCGGAGGGAGGGTAAGGAAAGGGCGCGGGAGGGTAGTAGGAGTAGGGAGGGTACGGGTACGGCGGGTAGCCTTGAGGCGGAGGCGGATAGCCTTGAGGGGGGTACGCCTGCGGAGGATAGCCTTGGGGTGGATAGGCCTGAGGCGGATAACCCATCGGCGGTGGGTAGCCACGAGGCGGATACTCTGGCATGGGATAGCCCTGTGGGGGCGCAGAGGGAGTGGCGTACGGGGACTGTCCTTGAGCGGGTGGATAGGAGTACGGCAGAGAGGGCCCTGGCGGAGGGACCGGACCTGGGCGGAAGTAGGGGTAGGGGAGTGAGCTCGGAGGGCCGCCGAGGGTACCGCTAGGGGGGGTGAGCACGACGACGGCCGGCTGACTGGGTGGCTTAGGGAGACTGCCGGTGCCGCTGTTGCCGGACTTTTCCTTGGAGCTCCCTTGAGAGGTACCGCTAGGGCAGCCGGAGGGGCCGGAGCCGGAGGCAATGAATGACGTCGTTGACATCTGCGCCCGCTTCGAGGCCTCCTCCAGCTCCCTCAAGTGGTTCCGATGCATACGATAGCTATACTCCTCCTTGGACAGCGCCAGAGGGCCCTTCTTGGTGAGAGGCGGCAGCATACGAGGATCGCGGGGGGTCTGGGAGAAGTACAGGTGGTGGTACTCTGGCGTGTATCGATACGCCTCCTTCGGGTCCTCCATCTCCTCCCCCGAGGCGGTGGAGTAAGGGTCGCCTACGCCCAGCAGCGTCATCACCATAGGTGCCGTCTCTGGCCGGCGGACGGCATTAGGATCAAATACTACAAACTCGGAGGAACCCAACTCGGTACTACTGGGCTCCGCAAAGTCCTCTCCTTGACGGAAAAGATCGTCCGCACGCCCAAAGAGGGCGTTAGTTCTACTTTTTAACTCTGCCGAGTCAAACGCTAAATCTTTCTCATCTAATCCCCAGTCAATTACACTACTCGTTTTCTTTTCTTTTTCTTCACCCCACATTGATTAGAGTATCGGAAACTATATATATATATATATATATATATGTATCAATATATCAATATATCAATATGTGTGGGTTAGTTTATATATATATATATATATATTAATTTATTTATTTATTTATTTATTTTTTAACTATTACAATTGTTTGGTTATTAGGAGGATTCTGTTGTTATTGGGAGAATAAAAACAACAACACTAATGATGTGCTTCGCAGTGGAAACTTTAAACAACAAAGAACTATTTTTTTACTAATACAGTATATCTTATTAATTTTATTTTATTACAAATAACAAAAAAATGACGAGTGACAGCGTCTTTCGTAACTTATTATTCTAAAAAAAAATTGCTGACAAATGAATAAAAAAAAAAAGCGGTGGACTTTCAGCCTCAAGTCCTTTTTTCTCCCCACTATTCAAATACAAATATATATAAATAGAGAAGTAGAGAAGGAACAAGAAGGACTAATAAAAGGTTATTCTTTTTTTTTTACCTTTTATACAAATATATATATATAAATATTTACAACGATGTCACGTGCAAAAACAATTGTAATGGGTGATAGAAAGAAGATTGTAAAACAAAAAAAGCGAAACAAAATGGGAAGAAAGAAATATAAATAGTTTATATTTATATTTTCTGACTATTTACAATACAAAAAAATGTTCCGCCTTTTTTTATTCTTTTCTTTTTTATTGTACAACTTTTACTATTTTGACGTTGACCTGTTAATATTAACTACAAAAAAAAAGGAAAAAAAAAGGAGGAAGGAGAGAAAAGTTTAAGTAAAGTATTATTACACGAGAATGATTCCTATCCGTACATTTTTTTTTTGTTTTTTAAATCATTAAACTATATATATATATATACATTTCTTTTGGCATTTTTTTTTTAGGTAGAAGCGTACACAAACAAAGAAAGAAACTATACAGAAATAATAAAACCAAGTGATAAAAATCTAAAATTATATCTAAATAAAATAAAAAGAAAGTAATAAAATGAAGTGAAGTACAATAGAAATATGTTCGTTGTTTTTATTTTGTCATTTTTCTTTTTTTTTTTTTCGTTTTTTCGTTTTCTCAGAAGACAAAGTTGGAGCGAGTTCTCTCCAATCTGCTGGTAGTTGCTGTGCGGGTGAACTCCCTAGGAGACAGCATCCCCTGACCTCTTCCTCTTCGGCCGTTCGAGTAAGGGGAGGCGCCTCCCTCCACCGCAGTCTCCGCCGGTGCATTAGGGGAGTAGTAGTTGGAGGTGAGTCGCTCAAATACATTAGGAGAGGCGTGCGACTGTGGGTGCTTCTTGGAAGCGCCTTTGGATTTTATTCGCTTCTCTACGGGGGCGGAGTGAGGCGTACGAGGGGTAGTGACGGTAGTCGTGGGGGTGGAGGGACACTGACGGGGGGCCCGCGCTGTGTGTGGTACTCCTCTCCGTCGTCGTCTAGTCCTACCCGAGGTATCGGCCGCCGCCGCTGTTACTGCGGAAGTGTAGGCATTGAAGTACCGACGGCCCTCCCTCGCACTGTACCGCTCTTCCTCTTGGTAGCAAGAGGTATACCGCGAGGGGAGGCGGGCGAAGGAGGCGGGTGGGGCCGCTGCCTGGGCGGGGGTGAGGCCCGTGTAGGTGCACTGACGGCTGAAGGCGGCTGGGCTGCCGGCGGTACCGAGCGAAAGGGCTGTGTGACTGCGAGAGAAGGCAGTCTGACGCCCCTCCTGGGGTCCTGGCTTGCCACGAGCCGAGCGGGGGGTGGGAGCCACGCGCAGGGAGGAAGGGATAGCCGCCATCACTCTGACCACATCGCTGTTATTCTTGGATCGATAGGCCTTTACGATTGGAGTCCCCGCAGGTCGGCGGGAGGGGTGAGTGATGTACGTATGGGTCTGCCCATCCCATGCACTGCCTTTCGCTGGGCTGCGGTGCGGGGCGCTGTGAGGAGTGCTGGTCTTAAGGTTGGGGTTCCCGCTACTACCGCTGTGCCGGCTGCGAGGGGTGCCAGTGTGGCTGCGGACCGACGGCGGCTCACGTGGGGAGGCCGCTAGCGTAGAGGGAGGCGTGCGAGGGGAGTGGGGGAGCGCCGCCCCTCGGACAATAGGGACCCCCGCAGCAGAGTGCACTGGCGCTGACTGGAGGGGGGAGGCGGGGGTGGTAGTGGCAGTGGTGGTAGTGGTGGCCACCTCTCTACCCGGCATTCTTGCCCGTATAAAGTTAAACACCGCTGAAGTGATGCTGCTGCCGTTCTGCGTGGTGGTGGTAGAACCCGTAGAAGCTCGGTAGAGGGGTTTAGCACCCGGTGGTGGGATGACAGCCGGGGAGGCATCTCGGTTAATAGAGGGGGAGACGCTCAGACGGTCGAGAGGGAGGTGAGGGACAGAAGGAGTAGTAGCAGCAGCAGCAGTAGGGTGCTGCGGCTCAGGATGGGAGAGGATGACCTCGCCCAACACCGACTTGGGATCGTCGTCCACCGCCTCCAGTCTCGTCTCCGCCTGCTCCTGGAGCTGCAAGAGGCGCTGCTCCTCCTCGGTAAGTGCGTGGGCTTGCGTGGCGCTGCGAGACTTTGACGTGGGGGGCACTACCAGGCGGTTGCTTACCGTCGCCGGGACCTCTTCCTCCTCTACCTGTGCCTCCACCTCCTCCGTGGGCCGCTCCTCCGAGGTGAAGGGAGAGATGCTGATCATGGTCCCCATAGACTCCCCACGAAGGGAGCCGGGGGTTCGCAGCCGCCCTTTGATGTCCTGCGGTCCGTCCGCCGCGGTCTTCTTGCCTCGGAGTGCACCAGGTGCCGCAGGGCTCGTCTTCTCCGTCAAAGGAGCCCCACCGACGGTCGCCTTCTTTGGAAGACGAATGTGAATCGTATTAGGTCCTCGTGGGGCGAGAGGGGAGCCAGGCCCTGCCGGTGCACGCTTCTTGGCTACTGTGGGTGGCGGCGGTGTGTCGTTTTCCTTTCCCTTAGACACAGAGAACCAGTACTGCACAATCTCCTCCGCCGGGGTCCCCGCGAGCAGCATCGTGAGGCCGCTGTAGCGATCCTCGGAGGAGAGGTTGTACAGTCGCTGGTATTCCTCAGGAGAGAGGGATAGAGAGGGGCATTGATCCACCACCGCCCGCACCGACGTCGCCAACATCTCCCGCCGGGGTTTCTCCACAGCACGTCTGGAGCGCGGTGAGTGAAGCATCGTGTGAAAAGAGAAGGAAAAAAAAAAGGTGAAAATATATATATATAAAAGGAAAAAAAAATACTCTTTGGCTTTAAAAAAAAATAATGAATCTAAAAGATTTTTGATTTACAGAAAATAAAAAAAAAAATTGACCCTTTTTAAAAAAAGGAAAACTTTTAAACAAAAAGCTCTTCGAATAAAATGAAAAATAAAAAGAAAGGAGAAGCAAAAAAAAAAAAAGGGAAAGGGGTTTTCAGAGAGAACGGAATGTATCTTTTAAAAAACACAAAGAAAAAAAAGCATAAAGACACACAAAAAAAAAAAATAGAAATTTTTACATAAAAGGAGAATTAAAAAAAATAAAGAAACAAGTTATACTGCACTCACCTCGAAATATATTATTACTTCTTCTTGGCAGCACCCTTCACGACCTTGGCGCCGACGGGAGTACGGGCGGCGGTCTTCTTGGCGGTTTCCTTCTTCGTGAGGGACTTGGAGCTAATGCGCTGCTTCATGGCATCCTTGGCGGACGTCTTCTTGGATCGCTTGTTAAGAGTGCGGCGGCGCTGCGTGGCGTTCTTGGCGCGGGCATCCAGGGCCTTCTTGACGATGCGCTGCTCCTCCACGAGGAAGGCGCGGACAACACGGTCGCGGACCTGAGCGTGGCTGAGGACACCACCGTAGGCACGGGAGACGCTCTTATCGTGGCGAGGGGCAAGGCGGGCCTCGGTGTGATGGAGGGCCTTGGTACCCGCCAGGCGCTTGTGGCCGAGGACCCAAGGGGTGTGGATACCCTGAGAGCGCTTGCCGCGCTTCTGCATGACCAGCTTGTTACCGGGAGTGCGGACCATCTTGACACGGTTGCCGCGGGTGGCATAGTGCATGCGGCGACGGTAAGAAACACGTTGGCAGCCCATTGAACGTGGTGAGTGAGCTAAGGAAAACAACAATAAAGAGGAGGAGGAGGAGGAAAGAGAAAAAGAGAGGTGAAGGGGGAGTTTATTATAGAAAATTCAATTCGTACAAAAAGAAGAAACCTAAAAATAAAAAAAAGGTCACAATCGCATTTTCACTGTTTTTCGTTTATTTATTTTTTTCTTTCGTATTTCATTTTTTTAAAAAAAAAAATATTATTATTTTATTCCAAAATAAAATCTCTGTAAAGAAGGCGGGTTTTACCAGAAAGTCCGCTTCGCCTCGTCTTTCGTCGGCGGTCCTTCCACAAACACCTTTTCCTTATCGTACTCCTGATTCTTTTCCTTCAAGTTTATCAAATTGAATGCCTCGTCGGTGATGAGAGAGCCGCTACTACTGCCGCCACTAATAAGCAGACCCACCGACAGTAATCCCCAGTACAAGATGTGATAAATGTCACCCTCCTGGAAGGCGCTGCGGGGGTGCCGTTTTCGGTTCTCCACCTCCCAGTCCATCGTGGTCCACCCCCGCCGCCTCGCCTCCTCCATCACGAGGTGCATCAGCGCAGTGGGGGGTAGCGCTCCCAAGGGGTCCTCTTTCCGCCGCACCTCGTCGATTAAGTGGTAGATATCCCCGTAACGCATCCCCTGCACCAAGTATAAGTAATCCCGCTGATCATCTGGTGGAAGGGAAATAATCTGTCCGACTTCCCACTCATAGAGAATCATAGCCACCACGACCAACGCCGCACACAAGACAAAGATGGCGATCAACGTGAGCGTGTGCCAGAAAGAAAGCTGTGACTCTGTGATATTCCGAAACGGTCGATAAAACCGCCCCCACCACTTTTGTGACACGTGCGCGTACACCATCTCATTCTGCTGCTCCTCGGAGAGTTGAATGTCCTGCGGCTTGGCGCTCTTCTTTCGGTTCTTGGTGAGCTGCAGGGCCTGTAGCAGACGAAGAGAGGCACGCCGCTCCGGGTCGTACTTGGCTTCCTCTACCCGCGAGGTGGGGTCAGTCCACCGCTTCACGAACGTCTGTGCGTTATGCAGAGGATTGATAGGGACTTGATTGAAACGGGAAAAGTAACTAAAAATAGTAAACCGTGGCTGTTGATCAAGACTAACAAAGTGTGGATCCTCCTCAGAGGGGGAAGAGGAGGCGGTGGATGAGGAAGGTGCGGTCCAGCTGCGGCGACCCTTTGACTTCTCTGACGCGGTCCGACGCCTCAGTCGACGTGCCACCTCCTCCTGCTCCTCCTGCTTCTTTTTTCGCTTCTCCTCTATTTCCTTACTCTTCACCTTTTCCTCCCAGGAGGGAATGTGTACTTTACTATTGCCAGTGCGCTGATAGCGGCAAGGAGTAAACAACACTAACACCGTAGTAGCGGTGGTGGTGGTGGGGGAGGAGAGGTGAGTACGAACAAAGACTAACCTCCCTCTCATCGTACTACTAGTATGGGTTGGTATATTCTTTGAGTTTCTCCCTAAATCTTTATGATTGAGATTATTATTATTATTATTATTATTATTATTGGAATAGACGAACGAGCGAACAAAAGAAAAGGAGAAAAGAGGTGGGGAAAAAAAATATATACAATTATGTATTCAAGAGAGAAAATTATTAGCGTGTAAAGGGAAAAATGTTCAGAGATTTAAAAAAAAAAAAACACAAAGAAAAATTACGGCCATGACACCGATAGTGTGTGTTTATATTTGTTGTTGTTTGCCTTACTTTACTTTTTTTTTTGCCCGTTAGACTTTTTTCTCGCGAGATACATTTCATTTTTGCCTTTTTTTTTAACGTATATGAGCGATAATATTTTATATTGTTTGTTTTTGTTTTTGATTTTTTGCCTTGTTCATTGACTTATATAAGTATATTTTTTATTTTGATTTTTTTTTTTGAAGAGAAATAAAAAAGAACGCTTTTGAAAGTATTGTTTCCTTTTTTTTTTATCATTGTTATTATTATGGACCCTTTTTTTTTCTTGGTAAAAACACTAAAAAAAAAGTCAGGAAACAGACGTAATGAAATAAATAAAAATAAATTGTAGAGTCCTGTAGCCTTTACAATTTATTTATTTATTCATTACTTTTTTTTTTTCTTTTAGTAGTAGTCCGTTTTTGTAACCCTCTCAAACAGCTCTCCGTTCCTTTAATGGTATATATACATTAAAGGAACGTCAATAAATAAATAATAACATCAATAATAAAAAAAATAATAAATAAAAAAGAAGAATATCCTAAAAGGGGGTAATCATAACCAATCTTGTAATGTATTCTTTCCTTCTTTATTACTTTTTTTTTTTACTATTCACTAACTCCTTTCCTAAAAGGAAAAAGTTAGTTCTCACCCGGTTTCACGTACACGCGTCCCTGAGGAGAGCGATGCTCGTATTGCTCACCGACGTAGATATCGGTGTACAGTTCCTTAAGGCTGGTGTTAGGGTGCTTCTGCGCCTTCTGGAGGTCCTGGTCCACCTCCCTCTTCACCTGCTTTTCCATCTTAGTCATCTCCTCCTCCGTCATGATCCCCTCCGAGGCCATAAACTCCTTCATCTTACGCACACAATCGCGTTCATTCTTGACCGTTTGGATGTCGCCCTTTGTGCGGTATTGACTGTCAGGGTCGGACATACTGTGACCCATGTAACGGTATGAGTCAAACTCCAGCCAAATGGGCCCTTTGCCGCTAAGGCACCAATTCTTGGCCCAGCGAGTCCCCTCCTGCACCGCCAGCACGTCCATTCCATCCACCTTGATACCAGGGACGTAGTCACCACGGCGGTAGAACTCGGGCTGCGCGGAGGCACGCTTCTTGCTGGTCCCCATGCCGAACTGATTGTTCTCCACACAAAAGATGGTGGGGATGCGCTGCAGGGCGGCGATGTTGAGTGCCTCGTACACCTGACCCTGGTTGGCGGCACCATCGCCGAAGAAGGCGACGGAGCAGTTCTTGGGAGCATCACGGTTCTCCATCGCGAACTTCCAGGCTAAACCACATCCAATAGGCACCTGGGCTCCGACGATACCGTTACCGCCGTAGAAGCCGTGTTCGGTGCTATACATGTGCATACTCCCACCTTTGCCCTTGCTGGACCCACCCTGCTTGCCAAACATTTCCGCAAACACCTCCTCGCACGTGCCACCGCGGCAGATATACCAGCCGTGGTCACGATAACCGGTTACAATGGGATCCTTCGTGGTGAGAATGTTCTCCATACCAGCAGGGATCGCCTCCTGACCGATGTAAAGATGGCAGAAACCGCGAATCTTCTTGAGCTTGTAGGACTGATCGCAGAGACTCTCCATACGACGAATGCGGAACATCAGCTCGAGAGACTTTTTCATCTGCTCTGTGTCGTAGGTGGCCTCAGTGGGGGCGGGAGGAACGTCATCGCGACCGGCAGTGTGGATCTTAAAGGCCACCTGAGGATTCAGAGGAATCGTCTTGGTCGCCAAGAGAACACGAGTGCAGCTCTTCAACATGAGGATAACGGTTCAAGAACAATATTAATAATAATAATAGTGACGGTAGTAAAAGAGTGTGTTTTTCGTTAAGGGGGGTGTGGATTTTCTTTTTTTTTATTAGCTTCTGATAGAATAAAAAAAAAAGATGATGAGTATTTTTTAAGTATATATATATATATATATATATATAGAAATATATATAGATATATGTATGTATATCTGTTTGTGGGTTACTGAAGGTTGCAAAAAAAAAAAAAAGAGTAGAAGGGAGAACAGTTGAAAAAAGCGCAATTATACTACCAAAAAAAGAAGGAAATAGAGCCAAGCTAAAAAAAAAAAGAAAGAAAGTAAGAAAAAAGTCGTAATAAAAAGAAAATAATTTATACTTTTTATTTTATTTATGTTAGAATCTCTCTAAGATATAAAAAGGGGAACAACCAGAAGAAAAATGGAAGCTCAAGAGAATAAGAATATAGAAGAAAGAAAGAAAGAAAAAGAGGACAAATAAGAACTCCTTTTTCCCTCTTTTTTTTTTAGTTTTGTTTGGATTTCTTCGTACCTATTTATTTATTTATTATTATTTATTTATTTTGTCTTTTTTTTTCTTTTCTTTTGCTTCCTTTTTCTCAATAAATAACATGAAAAAATAAAAAAACAATGAAAGTGGTGAGCCCAAAAGATGCTTCCTTTATTATTATTAGTATTATTATGATTATGATGCTTATTATTATAGTGGGTTACCAGTGTGTGGAATAGTGTTTAATCTAGGGCGTCGCCACCGGAGGGTGCCGCCTCGTCCTTCCCTTCCGCTTCTGCTGGTGCTGGTGCCTCCTCCTTCTTTTCTTCTTCCTTCTTCTCCTCCTTAGGCACCGGCTTGGGCTTGGGCGCGGGTTTGTTCACCACCGTGCGGACCGCAATGGACACCTCCTCCTCCTTCTTTTTAAGATCGGCCACAGAGAATGGATAGTCCTTGTTCTTGGGGGTGTTGAGCAAGTTCTGCAGCTCCTTGTGCGCCCACTCCAGCGCCTCATCCACCCTCTTGGCAGCGCCATCGAGCTCCTCGTCGGTGATGTGGGCAGCGGTGCCCTTCTTGTCGTACGCGGTCTTTTGCAGGGCAGCCAATCGCTCCTCAAAGCCTTTCATGCTGAACTGTACATCGTCACGATTGCGCCAGCGGGCATTCGCCGCGTCACCGATGGAACGGAGTGCGTTGACTCGTTTCTCGTATTCTTCATAACTCGCCGCGTCGCCGTCCTCGTAGAGCCATTGTTCATCTTCGTCACACTGTTTAATAAACGACTGCTTGCTGGCATCGTCGAGGTACTCGAACAGCTGACCGCCTTCAGAGAAGCGGGGGCGGAAGTCAAGGATGTAGCTCTCCAGCTCATTCTTCTTCTCTCGGGTACGGATAATACTGGCATCACGCTTCGCCATCGTCTCCTCCGCCTTACGGAACTGCAGTACCGCCTCGCTAGAGTGCCCGTTGATGCTCAGGTTGGGCTGCACCGTCACCTCAATCTGCTTCTGCTTCTCCTTCTTGACGGTGACCTTCTCCACTGGGGCGTCGGGTTTCTCAGGGTCGGGCTTGCCGTCCTCGGTGACCTCCACCTCAAAGACGTCTATCGCCCACGCGCCCTCCACACGGATGATTCCGTCCATGGAGATGTTGACGCGTACCTTGGTATCGCGCACCTTGCCCTGCGTCTTCCCAGGAGCTCCAATCTCCCACTCCCCTATCACATACTCCTGCTGAAGGTTCTGCGCCTTCACGTTGGCGTTCTCTGGGTCGTAGAAGGCGTACAGCTTCATCGGTCCCGTGCGAGGGATGGTGACCTCCAGCAGCTTAGGATACGTGTCCTTGGGTCCGAGCAGCTTGACTACCTTGTTGACGTCCGGTAAGAAGGGCACCGTGGTGGGGCTCTTGGGGTTCTCGACCGCGTACCCCAGCATCACGGGATAAGTGGGGAGCTCGGTGATCTTGAAGTCACGCACTTGGAACTTGGGAGACAACATAGCGGCCACCACCGCACACCCACGAGCGGTCGTCTCGGAGGCATTGAGGGTGAAGCTCGGGGGGCGGCCGAACACCTCCTCCACCATCCGCTTGATCATCGGAATACGGCAACCACCACCGATGAGCTCAATGCTGTGGAAGTCAGCGGGAGCGACCCCCGCCTCCTGGAACCCACGCTCCACCACCGCGCGCACCTTGGCTAACACAGGGGCTCCGTGCTCCTCCAGGGTCGCACGTTCGAAGGAGGGGATATTGATATCAATATCCATCACGTTTTCTATGTTGAGCGGGGCGCACTGGTTGGCGGAGAGAAGGTATTTGAGCTTCTCAGCGCCTTGCAGCATGCGCAGACGAGCGCGCTTGTTCTGCGTGACATCCACCTTGTACTTTTCCTGCACCATCTTCGCCAAATCCTCATAGAGGAGGTAATCGATATCACGGGTACCGTTGTGACGGTCGAACGTGCGGGCGAGGATTTTGCAATTCCCTTTCCAAAACTTGACGACGGAGAAGTCGGTCGCGCCGTAGCCGATGTCGAGAATGCCTACCACCTGACCTTCCTCCTCGGTCTCCTTGAGAGAGTTGCCGCGGAAGATACCGTAGTCGACCGCCGAGGCCGTGCCTTCGTTGATGAGAGACATGCAGTTCACCCCAGCTATCTCACACGCCTGATACATTCTTCGTCGCTGGTCGGCAGTAAAGTACCCAGGTACCGTGAGCACCACATCTCTGACATCGGCAGGGAATTTGGGGTCGGTGGTGGCGGCCTGGTTGACGTACTCCCGCAGGCGCTGCATCACCATCGCAAAGACCTGCTCCGGGTAGAACCACTGTTCCTCGCCGCAGTACTGCACGCCGAACATCAAACGCCCTTCCTTGTCGCCCTTCACCTCACACGTCAAGAAGCGCCTCTCGTGTTCCAGGGCGGGGTCGTCCATCTTCATGCCAATAAAGCGCTTCAGTAGAAAGATGGTGTTCTGACTATTTCGCACATAACGGTCGTAGGCCTGCTCGCCTATAAACCGCTCCTCATCGACAAAAGAGACAATCGTGGTAGTTTCTCTCTTGCTGACCTCATTGGTGACGATATCAATGCCGCCGAATCGAGTAATAGCGACGGTAGAGTTAAGGTTACCAAAATCGACTCCGAACACAGACATTGTGAATGGTGAATGAAAATGATAATAATAAAAAAAAAAATTCTTTTAGTGGTAGAGGGGGTGTGTTTAAAAATAAATAAAAATTACAAAGAAATACTTTATAAAAATTAGTAGTTAATTTTTAACTTCTATTTATTTATTTTTTTGGTTACTATTATTATGGGTTCTTGTTTTATTTTTTAGAACCGGTTGGTGTGTGTCTTATTTTAATATTATCTTTTTTACTTAAGGAAGATGAATTCCTTTAAATAAAAAAAGTGAATAATAATAAAAAAAAATTGTAAATAATAATAATAATAATAAAAGAGAAAAATAAAAAAATTTCTCCTTAATAATAATAATAGAAAGTATACTTTGAAAACTTTTAAAGATAAATGACTTTATTGGAAAGGGAGAAAGAGAATTAAAAAGAAAAAGAAAGGTAATTCATTGGCGTCAAGTGTCAGTGTCATGAAATCTGATGAATACATCAAAAATAAAATAAAAATGGAATCAAGTATATATAAAAATATATATGTATCATTTCTAATAGGCATGAATGAAAAAAAAAAAGAGCAATCTAATATGGGGAAGTATATTCTAAGTAGAGTATTTTTTTATTTATTGATATTTTTTTGATCACTTTTTCATTATTATTATTACTTTGGCTTTCCCTTCTTTTTTTTTTCTTTTTTTTTGTATTTTGCACTACCTTCGTTAGTGTTTCCACGGTCGCTGAGGTGTTTTACGAGGACTTTCACTGCCACCAACCGCCGCCGTCGACCGGTCTCGCGAAGCGGAGCTCACACGGCTCGGCGTGTTCCCTGTTGGTATCTTTGGCGAGGGACGGGTGTTGGTGAACACGTGATAGTCCCCGCTGTAACTGCCCTTGGTCGGTCGGCCACGTGCGGTACTGACCTGTCCACTTAACCGCTTCGCCGCCTCGCTGGCATCCTTGAAGAGTCGATCAAAGTCGTCGTCCTTCGCCGCCGCAGACTTACTCTCCTCGAGGAAGGCATCCAGTCGGGCTGCCATGTCATCCCTTTCCCGGCGGAGCGCTTCGGTCTCCTCCCTGGCCTTGAGAAGGTCCCGTCGCGCGTCGTCGGCCGCCTGTCGGAGGAGGGGTAACTCCCTCAACCGAGACTGGAACTCCTCCAGCTGCTGCTGTAATTGCTCCCCGATCCCACTCTTCTGACGGAGTTGGTGGAGCTGCTCGACTAAGCTGCGGTTCTCTTGCTGGACCTCTTGGTACTGCTCGTGCAGCTTGAGGTTGGCCTTCATGAGGTACTCGCGGTCCTGCTGCTGATGCTCCTGCGCCTGAACCGCCCCCTCCGCCGCCGCGCACCGCAGCCGAAGGGATTTGAGTTCCTCCTGAAGTGCCGTCCGGGCCTCCTCACAGCTCCTCCACTCCTGCTGTAGCTGCTGATACCGCGCCCTCTCCCGCTCCTCCGTCTCCACCAACCGCTGAGACCGCTCGTCCCTCTCTTTTGTAATACGCTCCAGCTGTTTCTGCAGTTCCTGTGAATGACTACCGCCCGCCCCGGACTCCAGTCGCAGCGTCTCCAGCTCCGTCCGTACCGCGCGCAGCTCCTCCAGTGTTTGATTGCCCTGTTCTCGCTGCTTCGCGGTCTCCTCCCTGGCATCCCTCAAGTCCTCCTGCAGCTTGTGCACCGTCGACTCCAACACTGTTATCTTGGTCAACGCCTCGTCTCTCGCCCTGGATGCCGCCCTCCCTTCCTCTCCAGCACGATCCAGCTGCTGTCGGAGGTGTTCGAGCTCCTCTTCCAGCATCGCCCGCACGTGACTCACCTCTGACGTTTGATTCCGTTCCTGCTCGGCGAGCGTTTCCTCCACTTTGGCTCGGTACGTGTCGTAGTACTCCGCCTGCTCCCTCAACTCCCGTCGCAGTCCTTCCACCTCTCCTAGGGTCTCCTCCAGCTCCTTCTCCACCCGCACCGCCCGCTCCGTAGCGGTCGTCAGGTTGGACTGTAATTTTCGTAAGCGGTCCTCATACTCCTGCTGGATCGCATCGTTGGTCTTGTTGTTCTCTTTGAGGGTAGCATCGGCCTTCTCCCGCTCGACACGAATGGTGTCCTGCAGCTGTTCAATCTGCTCTGCTGCCTCTTTGAGCGCTGTCTCCGCCTCCACCAACGCCCCTGATTTATCTTCTCCAGAGGCTTTTTCTCGCTTCCACTGCTCTCGTAACTCCTCCAGTTCAGCGGTCAGGGCGTCGTTCTGTTCCATGAGGCTTTGCATTTCGCGCTCGTGTTCTCGGGAGAGAATCATCTGTGTCTCTATGACTTGCTGTGCCTTGGACAGTCGGTCCGAGACCGTCTCCAGCTGCCGCTGTACGTACTGATGCTGCTGCAGCGGCACCACCTCCCCGCGCTGCTGCTTGAGCTCCAGCTCGGCGAACACCATGTCATACTCCTGTTGTAGCTTGCTAAGGTGCTGCCACAGTTCCTTATTCTCCGCGAGTAACGCGGCCATAAAGTCTATCGTTTCTGCTTCCACGCCGTCGCGGAACTGTGCCAGCTGCGTATGAAGGCTCTCCAACGTCGTCTCTGCACGTGAGACACGGGACTCGAGATCGGTCTTTGCCGACTGAACAGCACTGCGAGCAACAAAATAGTTCGTCTCCCCCTCCTCTGAGGCAGACAGCAGGGATCCTAATGCCGTCTCTAAACGGTGTACCAGACTCTCCTGAGAGGCCTGCATCTCACCCTCCATACGGCGCACCTCCACCGCTGGTATGTACTGCTGTCGGTCCTCTAATAACCGCTGCACCTCCTGAGGACTGAGACCACGCGACGCCTCCAGCTCCTCCACCGTTTTCTGCAGTCGATCACACTCCCAGCGAAGGTCTCTCAGGTCAATCTTCAGGGTCTCTTTCTCCTCTCTGGTGGTCTTGTGTCGCGCCCGCTCCTGCACCAGTTGATCCTCCAGCCGTTTCACGATCGACTCGGAGCTAGTCAACTTCTCCACCACTGTACTGTAGCGATGGGTGAGAGAGCTGTGCTCCATGCGCTGTTCATTGAGCTGGGTGACCACCTCTCTTAGCTTGCCATTCAACATTTGGAGCTCCTCCTTCATCTTGCTTGCCTCTCGCTGAGACAGTTGGAGTTGCTGTTGAATCAAACTACGCTGCAGGTCGGCGGTAGCATACCCCCCGGCAGCGGCAGTACTGTTCATGCTGGAACTAGGGTACTCTACGAGCGCTGTGCTGGGGGAGCGGGTGGGACTGCGCTCGTAGAGAGGGCGTGGAGACGTCTGCGAACTTTGCACTAGATTGATATTACGAGAGTCGCCTCTGCCAGCACTGGCGATGAAATCCGCTGAAAGGTCGTTTAACGGTAAGTGTAGGTCATCGCGTGGTGGGGCTGACATGGGGTGTATGAGTGTACGAGTGGGCGCTAAGACAAAAAAAAAAAGAAAAAGATAAAAAAAAAGCTAGAGAGAGAAAGATTACGAAAGAAGAATGAGTGTGAGAGGAAAGCTGTCCTCGAACAAAAGAGTACACAAAAATAAGAAACATTGCACAGTGGAAGAAACAAATAGAAAAAAAGGAAAGAAATAAGCGGTCACTGGAATAAAAAAAAAAAGACAAATAAAAAAAAGGGATTTCTTTTCCTTTGAATTATTTTCTTTTTTTTTCTTTTGGTGAAGGGAAAACTAAACAAGAAATGTAATTGTATAGTGCTTCCTGCAACTGCGCCCACAGCAGTCACACTTCACTTTTGTTTCACATCCACAAAAAAGGGAGAAAAGGAAAAGGAAAAACTGAAGCGGTAAGTGAAAAGGGGTGACAGGAATGTCACATATAGAGTAGAGCTGCCGTAATCCAATTTGCTGGCGGAACTTACCCTATAATTGACTACTATATATATATATATATATATCTGTGTGTGTGTGTGTGTGTGTGTCTGAAAACGAAACAAAAAGGGAAAAAAGAATACCAGCTACCCTCCTCCTCCTTGTGTCTCCAACGCCTCATTCCCCACGAGAGGCACAGTCCCCACAGGGATTAACACTTGGCTCCCCCTTGGTAGAAAGAATAGAGTCCCTAACGATGGCTGCTCAAGGAGCGCCCGTGCCTTCTCCTCGTCGCCTACTGTGAAGGTGAGCTCACTGCGGGGGGCGGACTCCTTTCGAGGAGCGCTACGGCGGAAGTCTACCTCTTGACTCTCATCGACCACAATGACGTGCGCTTGACGACAGTGCGGACCCTCGAGGCACAACCCCCCTAGCTGGAAGGCCTCGCACTCCTCCAGTGGTGCCCTATCCCTGCACAGC
>JADNSB010000091.1:0-81039 GCA_019695575.1 Angomonas ambiguus | reverse complement strand
CTCACCCTCAAGCGACCGTTTGATGGGGCGAATATGAATGAAGTGATGCAAAAGTCTCTCGCCGGCCGCTACGAGCCTTTGCCAGCCGGAATCAGTCCAGAGATGTGTGATCTTGTAGACTCCTTGCTCTCTGGTGACCCGACCCGACGCCCCTCCAGTAGCAAAGTGCTCAACTCTTCCATCTGTCGTTTATTCATGTCTGGTTTGTTAGAAATTGTCCAGTCTCAGCCCAGTTTTGAGGGCGAGCTGCGGCAGACCGTCACCACCCAAATTCAAGAAACGAAGCACGCCCTTTCGCAAGAGCACCGAGCACAGGTCAAGCAAATGGAGGCCAGTGCTAGTGCCAGTGCGGCTGCGACTTCCATCACTTTCCTCGAAGAAGCCACCCCACTCAGTACCAATATTGGTGGTTTAACCATTCATGAGGGTATCGTTCGTAAGCAGAGCAGTGAAATGACCTGGAAGAGACGCTATTTGTGTATTAGGGCGGAATTGGCCGACGGGGAAACGTTAGAGAACAACACCATACCAAAGTTTAAAAGTCTAGACCTAGTACTTGCCGTTACCAAGGACACGATGCAACAGCAGAGTATCACCACTTCCTTCTCTGAATTGGAAGACGTATTCCCAGTACCTAGTAAATACACCGGCTCCAACTCTCCGCACGTTTTCGCAGTAGCGTTCAAGACAGGAAAAAGACTCTCTTTTCAGGCTCGTAGCGATGCAGAGAGAGATGCCTGGATGGAGAAGATCCAGTACGTTCTGGGAATCGGCGATGAAGAAGACGCAAAGGCTGTGAACGCTAGCTAGTGTTATTTATTTCCCGTTTAGTTGATGTCTATACGCTTTTTATTTTTTACCTTTTTTTTTTTTATTTACTCTCTCTTTTGGAAGTACAGTAATTTATTTACCACTGTGTAATAATTTTCCAGTGATTGAAGTGGATAAAGTACAACCCACACTAAAACGGAGAAGCGAAGCAAAAAAAAAAAAAAAAACATGCGAATTTTTTTTTCGCTTATGTAATTCATGAAATTAGATGAGCAATGTCGTAGAATTTAACGGACGCACCTTAGTTTGTATGCACGTTTTTTTTCTTGGGATTTGTTGAGATAAGCCTTTGTTTGAATGTTTATTTTACCTTTCTCGTTCTCTTTTTCTTTAGTTTTTACCTGGTTTAAATAGTATAAATTATCACTATTCCTATTGGTACGGTTGCTAGTGAAGAATAACCAAAAAAAGGGAAAATGTGGAAGCGTTTAACATTGCAGTCCTTTTTGTTCCCAAGGATGGGGCGGATGGGTCTCACTGCTTCACAGAGCACTATTTACAGCGGTTACACCGCTGTACGCTACCAAAGTAGTAAGGATACCCTTTCTCTTCGCATTAGTGAAATGATGGACTCTTTTGGGGAGTCACGAGAATTAATCAAAGATTCTATGGAAAGCGCGGGATCCACCTATTTTAGTGAAGATATTGAGGACGCCATAGCAGAGACCACTAAAACACTGAACCTGTGGGAAGGTATTAAAAAAGACTTGGAAGAGGCGGGTGACAAGGAGACCCTTCAACGCCTGATCAATGAAAATGAACTTAAAATGAAACAGTTAAAGGAGGAACTAGAAGCTGCCAAACATGCTGGAGAGGATTGAAACGGTTTGTTTGTTTGTTTGTTTTCTGGCTTATCGGAGTCCCGCTGAAAAGGGTTTCTCTATTATTGACTATTTTTTTTGTTAACTCTTTATTGTCTGTACCACTTTTTTGATTTGAATTTCTACCTTGAGTGTTTTTGTACATTTGTCCTTTCCTTTCCTTTCCCTCACCCTGGTGAACACATTTTTAGAATTCTTTCTGTAAGTATAACTGAAAGAAAACAACAACAACAACAACATGGGCGTTCCAGACCTTCTTCGGTTTATCGCCCGCTCTAGTCCAAGTGCTTTGTATAAGCTTCCCCTTGAAGCCAGCAGTGTTGAACCCTTCACGTTTGACTTTGTGTTTGTTGATGCTACCAATGCGGCCAGCACCGTGACACTTGAGAAGGTGATGTCTTTTTTGCAAAACCCTAATCTGAAAATCACCAAGGCGGTGGTATTCGCGCTGGACTCTCAAAGGGATCGGTCTGGCACCTCACGACAGCACCGGCAGACGTCTTTAATGTCGAATGATCTCGACGTCCAGGTGCAGCGCCGGTGCGCGGAACTGCAGACTTACTTTAATCAAAACGTGGGAGAAGAAACGGCGCCAAAAGTACTGATGAGTGGAAGAAACGTGTATGGGGAAGCCGATTATAAGCTACTTTCCTTGCACAGAAGTATTGTCAGTAGTGCCCTACAAACCGGGACCAGCGTGCCCAAGTTTCTCTTTATCTCCGAAGACTCGGACGTTGCTGGCGGTTTGCTCTGCGGTCCGGCGCCCCATACCGCCTGTATCGCCACAGTGCTTCGGGACACCTTGTCTCAGATTCACATCCTAGAGCTCTCCCAAGTGATGGGGTATATCGCCATGTGTGTGGATGTTTTCGTGAGTGAGGAAGAGACCACTCCAGCAGTTGAAGAAACTCTCACTAATGTGGTGGAAAGCGATCACCCCGCCCCCACTACAGTCCCTCCCCCCGCCGTCGATGACACTGTCGTGAGACGGAAGAAGGTGGACGGACCTATCGTCGCCGTCTCTAACGCAGTCAAGTTTAGTGATAGTAGCGATGACGACGATGACAATAACAACGCTGACGATAGTCCTAAAAAAGAGAAGGAGGAAAAGAAGAAACCTTTATCCGAAAAACCGGTAGAGACCACCGCGACCCCAAAGCACTCCTCTCTGAAGGTTCTTTCCTCGCTGGCTTTGGCGTCCGGTCACATGCTCCACAGCAGTGCCGTGGACTTTGTTTTTCTTTTCGTGCTCATCATGGGTAACGATCTGAATATCGCTCCCATTGTACGAGGAGCCACCAAGGTAGACATTCTTTCCTGCTGGCAAACCTACTGTAAGAAAAAGTTTCTTACGGCGTCGGAGAGCGACAAGGAAATAGGCCGGTCAATTGTAAATGTCTCCCCGAGGACTAACCGCCCCAACGAGGCTACGGTGTGCCTAGACAGTGAATTCTTAGCCTCCATACTCGAGTCGCTGCACTACTCCGATGTACTTCCGCGCCCGCCTGTGCCCGAGGAGATTGAGAACGCCACAGCACATCTAGGGAGGCTGGTGGAGGCGACGGTGCGTTACATTGTGGCGTGTGATATCAAGGCCGATCAAAGTGCCCCTTTTATGTTGGATACCCGTCCCTTCTTAAAGAACGACAAGAGAACCCCGAGCTTAACCTCTGTGTTGTGGGTACTTCGTCAGATGCCCTTCATTTACCTTCACACGCCCTTGTTCAACCTCAACGAAGAAAAGGTCCCGTTGCAGCGAGGACAACAAGACGTCGGGTCCGCTTTGGTGGGTACGAACTCCGCCTCCTGGGCGTTTCGTGGGAACCGGTCCAGTCAAATGGTCAATATTCTTCAGTTCACAGCGCTGCCCAAACCGGTCGGGTTTTCCGTGGCGTCAACGGTATCTCAGCTGGTAAAGCAATTCCAGGAGGCACCCCCCGGCACACCAGGGTCCTCTCTCTTTTCTTCTCTGGAACACCTCTGGAAGAGGAGTGTGGCGGTCGGTTTAGAGACGGTGCGTTCGCATTGCGCCACCGGTAAGTTTATCTCGCCCCTCACTGGAACCGTCGCCAATGCCCCGTTAAAGGAGAAGGAGAAGGAGGAGCACGCCAAGACTAGCGCGGTGTATAGTTTCGAGCTCCGCAGAATGACCCCAGTACTCCGTATCGCAGAGAACCAGACAGACACCAACGAGGAGCTCTTCTTGAAGTATGCTGGTTTATCCCGAGACTACGCCAGTGCGCCCGCCGCACCCACAGAGGGGGTGGACTACAAACGTCCTAGGGGACTTGCCATGGATGACGAGGACAAAAAAGAGTTGAAGCGGCAACTGAGAATTGCAGGAAAGGAGCGGCGGCGAGTGAAGGGAGAAGAGCCGGAAGAAAAAAAGAACAAAAAGGACCCTTCCGATAAACCCGTTGCAAAGAAGAAACGTCCAGGAAAGAAGGAGCGTCAGAAAAAGAGTAAAAGTCAAGTTGCCGCTCCAAGGGAGAAAGAGTAATTAAAGCTATAAATAGTTCGATTAACAGTATAACAGTAACACAAAATACAAAACAAAAAGAAAAAGGGGGGGGGGGGGGGAGAAGTCTTGTTAGTGTGTTAAGAGTGACTTCTGCTCTGTTTAAATGTATTGTTGTTGTTGTAATAAGTCCCTTCTTGTTTCTTTCGCTTTCTTTATCCCTTCTATAATAAAATAGGAAACAAAAACAAATAATAATGTTTAAAAAGTTCAAAAAGATAGGCGCTAGTATTCAGGACGCGTCCAAGGCGGTGGGAAAAGGAATTCAACACAGTGCGGCAAAGACAGGAGCGGCGCTGAAGAAGGGTACTTCCTCTAAAAAGAGCAAGTCAGACGCGAAGAGTAGAGCGGAAGCGAAAAGTAAGGCCAGCGAATTGTCTAGTAGACAAGACGAATCGGAGGTGATGTCCACTACGGAGGCGCCGCCACAAACCGGTGTAACCAGCAACTCGGCGAACGCCTCTGTTCTGGTGTCCAGGGCACCTACCCCGGTAGTGGAAGAACCGCCTGCGCCTGCTGCAGAGGAAGTGTTGAACCTCTCTCTGAGTGACACCGATGTGCCCGCCCCACCAGTAGAAGACGTGAAGGTGGACGATGATATTGTGTTTGAAGTGTCTTCGAACACCTCCTCGATAAAATTTGGAGTGGACTCACCGGCTCCACCCACCGCAGAGGATAAGCCTGCGGAGGGGAAAACAGTGACCTACGCGGACCAGAAAAAGGATGAGAAGGAGAAGAAAAAGAAGGAATCCTCCAAAGGTAGCAAAGAAGAGGAGCGAAAGAAGGAGAAACGGTCCGAGAAGGTGAGCTCCGCCAAAAGCTCTCCCGCTTTAAAAGAACTCCCATCCAAATCCAAAAAATCGTCCAATAGAAGTACACCACAGGAGAGACCCCTTTCCCGGTCGTCCGTTAGGTCTGGTGGGGTGGAGTCCGAGAGGGCGAGCTCTCATAGAAGAGCTCCCAGTTCCAACGGTAGTGTACGACGAAACTCTCACCGGTCCTCCTCCAGGGATAGCAGAGCCTCTATGAGAAGCGAGTCGTCCAAGGAGAGCTTGGTATCGGTGCACGTCAAGGCGGAGAAGGACAGAAAGAAATCAAAGTCCCGTCACGGCCAGAGGATACCTGGTGCAGGGGACGACCCCACTTCGTTTGACCTTTATGCCAAGCGAAAGTCCGCCAAATCGAGGACGTCGCCAACACGAAGAAGGAAACAGTCCCCGTTAGTCGCGGATTATTTGGATCTTTTAAAACAATGTAGGGAAGATGCCAACTACCTCTACACAAAGCGTAGTCGACGGCGCTCCCCGTCGTATGAACGCCGCGAAACCCAACGGTATCCAGAAGATCTATACGACGCACCTCCGTACGAGAGAGTTTCGCGTCGTGGTTCACGTACCGCTACCCCCACCCGGGGTTTCCGTGAGCCTCCTCGTCGGGAGCGAAGAATGGTATCCCCTTACCGCCAAGGGAACTATAACTGGAGAGAGCGGGATATCTATATGCCTCTAGAGTCGGAGGAAGAAGAATACGTGGAGCGGTACGCACCAGGGGAGCGGGAGTACTATCGTGGGGCCCGCAGAGAGTACGACGGCTACCCAGAAGACGTGTATGACGGTACCCTACACGCCTCCCGCCTTTCCCCTTTACGCCGCTCTGGGCGTGTCTCCCCGGTCCGTCGATCCCGGGCATCCACCCCCCTTCAAAGTCACCACAGTTCACGAGTCGCCTCCCCCCGGGACGAGCTTTATTCCCTTCCAATAGAGTCCCGCTTCAGGTCCCCTCACCGCACCCACAGTGTTCCCGCATCAGAACCGTCCGTGATTTCTGAAAGGGAATTGCTGGAGGAGGTGGAATGGAAACTGGACGCGTTGGCGCAGGAAATTGTAATTGAGGATGCGGTACTGGAAGAAAAAATGCGCAGCAACACTTTTGATCGCCTCTATCACATGAATAACAGACGGGATCGCGATGAGCGGCGGAAGAAGCTGGTCCAGTATACCTCTCTGGAGAAAATACGACAAAAGCTTCTCGATGGGTCGGTGGACCGAGAAATCGAAGAGCGGGAGAGGAAGCGACGTCAGCAAGAGGCCCTCCTACAAGATCCTAGTGGGGTTTACTTGAGGTTATACAACAACAGCTACGCCGCGGCGAGAGGGGCCTCTCCATGCGGAGAACATACCCCCCGACGACCTAGTAAGAGGAACTCGGCTCTCAGCAACGGTTCCACCTCCCGACGCCCTACCCCGAAGCGGTCCTCTTCCTACATCAAAGAGATGAGTTCACGGCTTTATAACGCGGGAGCCGCTATGCAGAGCAAAAGGAAAGAAGTCGAAGAAATCACCCACACTCAACAAGAGGAACAGGAGTTGGAGGACTTTCTGGTTGCACGGTTGATGGCACGAATAGAGAGGGACAGGATGGTGAAGGGACGCATACTCAGCTACCCAGAGTTGGAAGATATCGCCAGACAACAAGTCCGTCAGCAACTCGCGAAGGACAAAAAGGCGACGGAAGAGGAACTGCTGAGAGGACGGCGACTGACGTTGGAAGATCAAGAACGAATGGCGAAGCGCCTCGCGGCCCACGGTTACGTCAATGAGAAAGTCTTAAAGGAACGAAGGGATGCAGAGGAACTGAAAGAGTGCACGTTTACGCCTCAGATTAACCCACGCTCGGCGCAGTTGGCCAACAACGGACTAGAGCGGTACATTGAAAAAACGATTCTCCCTGATGGGACCCCAGGGGACAGAGAGGATGGGATCCATGAAAGTGGCCTTGCAGAGGTGGAAGGGGATCGGTGTCAAATGCTGTACGAGAAGGCGGGTCAACGTGAAGAACAAGCGGCCCTCCTGGCCGCCCAACGAGAGGAGGAGCTTAAACGACAAATACTTCAAAGTAAATTAGAGAACGATCACCACTTCCGGAAAAGGGTCGAGCTGGACCCCCTTTTAGCGGAACGGTTTATGAGATCCTTAGTGGTCTAGTCTAGTCAGTGTACGTGGTAGTGGTTGTTGTTTTTTTATTCTCGGGTGTTCTGTTTTCAATACTATTATGTTTCATTATTTGTGTTGGTTTGTTTTTTCTGTATGGTTTAATCCTAAACCGTCGTCTTCTCTCCCCCCCCCCCTGAAGGTGTTATCCAGTGGGTTTTATTTAACATTGTATACTCTAGAATCTGTACTGTAAACTTATTACTACTTTTGTACATTTAAAATTATATACGAAGTCAGAGTGACTCTTACCAATGTGTTTTATCTCTTGTTTACCTTCTTTTTTTTCTTTTTCTTAATGGAGTATGAGAGGGAGAGTCATACCACCTCATTAACTGTTATCCTTTCTATTCTCCTCCTAAATTTTTTTTTTTTGCATGCTATTTAAATTCCAAAAAAGGCGTTGTGTCCTAGTTTTTTGAAATGCTTCGAGGAGTCGCGCCACCTTTGGTTTACCTTTTAAAGTGTAGTCTAGCTTCCTCCGTTCGCTACTGCGGAACTTCGCCTCCGCCGCCACCCCGGAATCCGATGGAAGTCCTGTCATTGATTTTTCAGCGACACCCTAGCGCTCTGAAACTACACCGTGAACTGACGATCTGTATTGCGCAAGGAGAGGCGGAGCGGGCTGCGGATCTGGCGGTAGTGTTGGCTTCCAAAGTCAAACAGCTGGTAGACACTGATGAGAGAGGGAGTAAAGGCGAATCGATCCAGACCACCCCGTCCGCCTCGGAACTTCCCAGTTTATCTAACCTTAACCTGGAGTCCGCCGTGGACAAGGCGAGTGCTCAACTCAAGCAAATGGTGAAGAACCCTGGTTTGGAAGAGCACCCTCCTACCAGCGACACTCCTCCTCGAAAGGAAAGCAAAGAAAAGTTTTGGGAGAATCCAGATTGCTTAACCATTACGATTCTGGAAACCTCCTTTGAGACGGTGCTGACTTCTGGGGGCGAGGACCACCCCTTGTCACCCGAGAGCTCCGTTACTCTCCAAGAGGAAGAACGAGCCCTCTCCGTGCTAGACGAGTACCTTCAAAAAGAGGAAGTTCGGTGGAAGGAGCAGAAAGGGGCCATTTCACATACGGTGCTACAAGTGGCACGTCGGCTGAATGTGCTACCCAAAGACTTGCATTCCGCCGAAACCGTCACTGGAGGGAAACTATCCCCCTTGAAGCACTGCAATATTATTGTTCGAGGGGAGGTTCCCGTCGTCGGGGACAATTTGAAGGCGGACATTCAACGCGAGTTTGAGTTGCTCAAGGCGCGTATGCTAGAGCTGAACGCTCCACTAAACTCCAAAGAAGAACAAATGGCATTGTACGAACTGACGTTACAAAAATCAAAAATGCGTTACGTTGTTGGCCTCCACCGCGATTTAGAAACCGCTTTGGATTATGGTGAGTGGTGGAAGAAGTCAAGTCCGTCGGGAACGACGAGTGGGGCGGCGTACTTCACTAGCAAAGTAATCAAGGCACTGAATCTTCTACCAGAGGAGTTGGACGCTGATGGGGCTTCTATTAAAGAAGTCGAGACGGCCACCATCCTTTCCCAACCAGTGTTGCCTTTCACCTTTATGATGAAGTGTTGTTTGTGGTTCAACGTGGACTTGTAAAGGAGGGGGAGGGACACTGCACATCTCTAATAATAACCAAAAATAAAAAGTGTCAATGCTGAATGGAAACATTCCTAGTGAGTGCACACTTCCTCCCTATTTTTTTGTTGTTTGTTTGTTTATTGGATTTGATTACCTGCATGTTGAGACTTTCTCTGCAGCTTCAACCCACTACTTCTTTCTATTTACTCCGCTCTTTTTTTTTTTTGTGTGTGTGTGTATCTTTTAGTTTATGAAATCGATAAAAGTAGCAGAATCCGATGGTTTAGTGTCATCTCCTCGGCCCTCGGTAGCGCTAGATGGCTCCTCCACGGCCAAGAAACGGTCGAAAAAGAGAACATCGGATGTCAACAAAAGAAGGCCATCCAATGTGATGAGGGTGGTGACCGGTTTTAGGGGCGGTGTAGTGCCAGAGCACCGCGGTCCTATGCCTCGAGTAGGGCACACCGCTCTCATGTATAATAGAGACTTTTATATATTTGGTGGATACAACGCCAAGGGAATGTACAACAGTCACATTTACCGACATGAAAAACGTAGTCTGCAATGGGAGGAAGTCCGAGGCTTCGGGATGCCTCCACCGGGTCGAGCCAACCACTCCTCTGTACTCTGCGGCTCGAAAATGATCATCTACGGCGGTCATAAAGACTTGGAGGTGCTAGACGACATGTATTCCTTTGACTTTCAATCGAAACGGTGGGAAAAAATATTTTTCGACAAAGAGCGCAGCCCGGGTCCCCTCTTTCTACACACGGCTGTCTATGTCCCCATACAGAACGTCATGGTGGTGTTGGGTGGGTTTCATCAAAGGGAGCACAATATTTACTTGGGCCACGCTTTCGACATCAAGAATCGAACATGGAATGGGATCCCATGTCCTAGTCGGGTGAACGCGCAACAAATACAAACCCCCCTCGCCACCTATCACGAGGCGAGTGCCTCCATTATAGTACTAGGTCTTGTCAACATGGACATCAACGCCAACAACCCCTCCCGCTCTGTTGCCCGTGTCGGGGTCAATCTTCGGGGAGGCGAGAAGGCCCCGGCGGAGCCCAAGGTACACATTCTCAATACCGAGAGCTGGGTGTGGACCGAGGTTAACACCACTACCTCTCCGGAGAGTCCCATTCCGTTCCGGATAGAGACGGTGTGGGGGCCTTTCATGGAGCGTCTCGTGCAAATGGGTGGGTACTATGACGAGGTGCAGTGCGCGTGGTACTTCCCCATGTGTCTAAGGGACCTGAGGGGTGCCATTGCCGACCCCTTCATCGGAACCCTCTCCAACGCTAAATACGGCGTCTTGAAACTAGAACTAGGGGATTTTTCATGGTCCATCGTCCCTATTAGCTTCCCTAGGAAAATCACAAAGGGAATCGAAGATAGGAATAAGGAACTACTGTTTGTCAATGACCATGCGGTACCCCGCAAAAGCAGCGCGGAAGGGAACGGCAGCTCTCGTAGGGTAGGGAGTGCGAAGTCGGCCAATGCCGTCTTGACCACCGCTCTTGGAGACTCGTTCGACTCTCTTAATGTCGCTCGAAAAAAGAGAGAGGTGTCACCAAGCCCTGTGGTACAGCGGACTGCGGACGGCATTCGGGAGCAGCGAAAGCGAATCTTTTTATTTTCCATAGGAGAGGACGATCCGCAGTATCTTCACAAGTACTCGTTCGCCGCCTACCGGGAAACCGCACCGGTCACCCTGCTGACCAACTCTGCCGCCGCCAAACCGAAGCCAGTCCGTCCTAAACCGTTGCAGTATATTCTCATGCACGGCGGGCTTTACCCTGAAGAGGACTACACTATGTTAATGTTCACCCCAGTGGTAACGCGTGCCGATGCCCACACCACTAGAAGAGTATCCGGGGCCGACAGCGTGGCTACTCTGGACAATTCCATGGTAAAGTATGTCGCAGATGACGAAGACCCTAGCATGTACAAGACCACCGATTTCGACAAGAGTGGTAGCAGCTTTATCGTTGGGAATGCTGTACGCCTGGTAGGCGAGGAAGCGGAAGAGGAGAAGCGTAGCGTTACCCTTCCGGGTATCCCAGGAGTACGCAATAACACCGATGGTATCGCGATGCAGTACTCTACCGCCAACTCTATCCAAGAAATGGACCACCTTCTTCCCTATCCCAATATACCGGTGGCAGTGATCAAAGAAGAGGTAGACCTCCACCGTTGGGCGATGGAACACTACACTGATACCCGGCAGTGGGTCGCGGAGAAACTAAAGGAGACGGAAGAGGAAAAGTCGGTCAAGAAAACCAAAACTCGTCAATCCGTCAACCCTTCCGTCAGTGCGGTCAAGGAAAAGGAAAAGGCGACGGAGCCGCGTAAAAAGTCAAAGGCCAACCGAAAAGGAACTAAAAAGAAGGCGGCCGCACGTAAGGGAGCCACTCCTGAAGAGGACAAGGCGGAGAAAAGTTTGAGTTTTTCGAGTCTCTCCCTTTCGATTGCCAAACCCACTGACGAGGAGCTCGTCGATAAAAACAAAGAAGAAGACTTCTTCGCCCGTAAGAAATTGGAGGTGTACCCGGTGGATGAGCTCATCTCCCCTAAATTAGAGGAAGAGGACTCCTATGCCGACGCAAGGACGTCGGTCGTCAGTCGCAAAGAGATTGTGCCGGTGGGTCTGGAGCGGCTGTGGATGCGAGTGAAGCGGCACACCGAGAAGCAACGACTTCCTGCCACAATTTTTAAGCACCGTGGGTCGGTCGGGGAAGGGGCGGCGGTAGCGGACTTGGGGATTGCAATGGCGTTTGTCATTATGCGGAATGCGATTGATTCACTGCGGCAGGACGGGTCACAGGATATGCGGTCCGCACGGGCCAAATACCGCTGGAGGTTTCTTCGCACCCTCGTTAAAACTGGCGAGGCGGCGTTTCTTCTGTATCGTGTGAGTCAGGACGAAGCCAGACAGACGGCGCTGCCGGTAAGTAGCGTGCCTGGGTTGGTGATGGCCCCCGAGTTGAATGTGATTGGCTCGAAACGGTCTAACAAAGTAACGACACGACAAGTACCGTATGTGATTCAGGATCAAGGGCAACACAAGGCCCGTCACGCGGAGATGACCAAAAGTGGGATGGTGCTCTACCACAACATTTCCCGAAAAAAATAACCAAACTACAAAAAGAAAAAAAAAAACACCTGCATGCTTCAATGTAAAATATGAACACTTTCAACCACAGCCACTCTCCTTTTAAACTGGTCTACGTTAAGCACGCGTTGAGAAAATTAAAGGTAAATATACATATATATATATACGGACTCCGTGGATACTTTTTATCACTATTCTCTTTTTTTTTTTGTCTTCTGTTCCTTTTGTTTTTGTACAGCGAGTTATAATGGACGAAAATCAATCTACGAATATTCCACACAACGCCAACACGCTGAGTGTGTCTCAGACACCACGATACCAATATCAAACCAGGCCAGCAACAAGGGCCGTTAGAACCCCTCGCTCGAATACCCCGACCATCAGCGACGCACTAGGGGCGGCGCTCTCCTTTTACAGTAGTGACGAAAATAATAGAAGCGATACAAAGAAACCCTCTGCAGCCACACTGCCGGAGGAAAATACGACTTTTATGAATAACACGAATACGCAATACCGACCGACGGTCCCAGTAAGACGCACTTTCCCTCAAGAAAAGACATCAGAGGGAGCCAATGACACTGAACTTCAGCGTTCCTTGGATGAGTTGGAAGGAAAACCACAAACATTTAGTAGCGTTGCCCCTCCTAGTCGCCCAGCGGTGTCTCCCCGTCATGTGCCGGACTCTTACCGTCAGAGTCCTAGGGTGTCAGTTGCCAGGACACCGACGTTAATGGAGGCCCTAGGAAGAGCACTAGGAAGCCCCCGAACCGAGGAACCCAAACGCCAAGACGAAGCGTCAAGTTCCAGTTCTCCTGCACTACTTCCCACTTCGGAAACCCCCCAAATTCCGTTAGGAGACAGAGGTAGGAAGGAAAAAGGGATCAATGAAAATAAAGATTCCCTTATCCACACCGCTTCTGAACAACAAGCCACGTTACCGACCTCAAACCAGACACAGTCGGTTCCGCCAGTCACTCCAATTGTGACCCCTCCGCGTTCTTCCCCTCGAACGCTATCGGGTACACAATCGGCGGTTCGCTCCCGCACCCCTACCCTAGCCGAGGCGTTGGGAAGGGCGTTGGATCCCTCTCGCCCTGCTTTAGAGAGAGAGGTAGTGACCCCGTACCGCCGCAGCACCTCCACACCAGAAGCAAAACCGGAAGTTCGACCTCCACCCATTCCCCTCACTCCCCGCCGTGCCACCCCGACCATAGGAGAGGCCTTGAGCCAGGCGGTTTCTTCATATAGAAGGGTTAGCGATCCCGCTGAGAAGGCAACAAAGGAAACCGTGTACTATCCCCTCATAGCGGATGAAACTCCTCCAGTTACGCCAAGAGTCATCAAGCTTTCTACCGTGCCTCTCTTGTCCCCGGAGAGTAGTCCGACAAAGTCCATTCCCCCAGAAGAAGCGGGCTGGAATAAAAGTACCCCGAGACCTACACGAAAAGATATTGACCTTCAGGACACGTCTTACAATCCATCCAACGATTCCAGTCCCGATAAAGTGCTAGAAGCGGAGGGGAAAGTTGTTCCTAGAGCAAAGTGTGAACTTTTCAAACAGGTTCCAGTGGAAGGTAAGACCGAGACCACTGTCAAGAAGCCAACACCAGACCCAGTAACGGAAGTCACGGCCAAGAAACCAGCAATGGAAGCCACTGCTAAAAAACTAGCACCGCAGGTGGTTGCTCGCAAGGCACCAGAACCGGAACCGGAAGTCACGGCCAAGGAGCCAGCGTCAGAACCAGCACAGGAAGTGGTTGCCCGTAAGGTACCAGAACCGGCACGATCCTCGGTGGAGAAGAAATCGGCACCAAAGCGGATACCGGAAGTCACGGCCAAGAAACCAGCAATGGAAGCCACTGCTAAAAAACTAGCACCGCAGGTGGTTGCTCGCAAGGCACCAGAACCGGAACCGGAAGTCACGGCCAAGGAGCCAGCGTCAGAACCAGCACAGGAAGTGGTTGCCCGTAAGGTACCAGAACCGGCACGATCCTCGGTGGAGAAGAAATCGGCACCAAAGCGGATACCGGAAGTCACGGCCAAGAAACCAGCAATGGAAGCCACTGCTAAAAAACTAGCACCGCAGGTGGTTGCTCGCAAGGCACCAGAACCGGAACCGGAAGTCACGGCCAAGGAGCCAGCGTCAGAACCAGCACAGGAAGTGGTTGCCCGTAAGGTACCAGAACCGGCACGATCCTCGGTGGAGAAGAAATCGGCACCAAAGCGGATACCGGAAGTCACGGCCAAGAAAGCGGCACAGGAAGTTGCGACCAAAAAACTAGCACCGGAAGTGGTCGCCCGCAAGGTACCAGAACCAGCACTATTATCGATGGAAAAGAGACCGACACCCGAGGTTGCCAAGATGCCGGCACCGGAACCAGTACCGGAAGTTACAGCCAAGAAGCCAGCACCATCATCATCGGTAGAAAAGAAACCGACACCGGAGGTGGTTGCACCGATGGTGCAACCGAAAACAGCGCCAGATCATAATCCCTTGGCTAGCAGTGCTCGTGAACGCAGTAGGGGTGCAGCACGTAGACGAGAAGGACCGCGAACGGATTGGAGAACAATGAAATGCGGTCCACGCCAAACTCGTCAGAGTCCCTCACGTCGTGGGGTTTTCGGTTCCCGGCCTCACCCCACCGATAGGGGTCATTGGCATATAGCTGGTGTGGGGGCTTGGGATAGACGACCACGACAGCGATCAGAGGAGAACCAGTTGAAGCTGTAGTGTTTTGGTCGGTGTCAGTGCCACATTGTCATATTGTCATAGTTTATATGTATTGTTATTTGTTTTCTGGAGGAGAGTGACGGGTCGGAGGAGTTACTCAACCGGCCACATTCGCTAATGTGTAAGAGACCTCTCTTTCCTTTTTTTTTTTTTCGCTGGTGTTGTGTTCACTGGTTATTCTATAAAACGTTTCCTTTTCTCCCTTCTTTTTCCGCTTTATTCTTTAAAGATTTACAGTTGTTAAGTGAGGAGAATGGAACCACAGGTGTCAAAGGAGGATCAAGTAGACGATACGAAGGAGTACATTCAAAAGCACAAATTGAACGAACTCTTTGCCCACTTCCTTCAACTTTTACTTTACCATCAGCCAGAAAATCCAAGGGAGTTCTTATGTAATGAGATTAGAAACATTCGAGACAAAAAGGAGTCCACCTCATTGTTTAACGAAAAAGACCTCGAAACTATGTTTGACCTGATAGACGTTACCAAGCAGAGATGGATAACGGTGCCCCAGTTGCGTAACACTTGTCGGAACCTCTCCGCCTCCGTCTCTGGTGGCGACGATGATTCCTCGTCGAATCAAGTACTTCAAGAGGCGATTAATGCCGCCGGGGATGAACAGGGGCATGTTTCCTTGGAGAACTTTAAAGAAGTGTTAGCCATGATGCTTCTGACCAAGAACATGTGGTCCGAGTAGAGAACATGGGGAGTGGTGCCCTTTCAATGTACTTATGCACTTTTTTTTTCCTTTTCGAACTTCCCACGTAGTTTTTTGTAACACAAAGCCTTATAAATTACAGGTAGTATGCAGTAGGTCAATTAAACTACCTTAATCTCTCTATTTTTTCTTCTTTTTTTTTTTTTACGTTTACTGCTTCTCTTCTGAAGTACAACCATTAAAGGTACCAAACACACACGTGAGCTACACATTACCCTGGTAGCACGTGGATATTTAGTAATACGGCAATGCTAGAGACACAGATTGCCGCCATTTTGGCACAATATTTGAACAAATTTATTCAGAATGGAAACGAAGAAACATTGAAAGTTTCATTGTGGAAAGGGGAGCTTGTGTTGCACAATGTCCAGCTGCGGAATGATTTCTTGGAGCAACTGTCCTTATTATTAGGGAACGATGTGGACGTGGACGCCGTTCAGGAGGACCGCGCCCGAACCAAGGCACTACTGTGGCCCTTGACAGTAGCGAAGGGCTTCATACAGGAGCTCGTCATCACAATTCCATGGTCCTCTCTAGAATCCCGTCCCGTACAGCTTCGCGTCAGTGGGGTACACATTGTGTTTTCTCCGTTACGGGCTGGCGCTTACGACCCTGCTACTGAACAGGAACGAACACGGGTGATCAAGAAGAAGCAGCTGAACCTCTACGAAGAGAATAGCAAACTGGAGGCAAAAACGAGTCTTTTGAGAAACCAAAGTACAACTGGTTCTTCTCTTTTAGGGGTTCTTTCCCCTCTTCAGTATATCAAAACTTCTTTAGAAAGAGCAGTTCACAACATCGAGGTGGGACTGTCAGACGTCTCTGTGGCTTATGAAACATATTACGAGGGTTTACATTCCAGTCTAGCGTCTGCCCTAGTCGTTTTCGTGGAGAATATGAAACTTTCCTCTCGTGAGGAAGAGGATGGTGGGGCCCACACCAAGAACCTTGTCGCCAAGAATGTGGAAATAGAAGTGTGTTCCGGAAGGAAAACAAGTGAGGACACACCGGTGTCCTACCGAACGACACGCAGCTTGTACACTCATCGGGAAAAGATTCTTCACATAGACTCCGTGTCTGGTACTGTGTCTCTTCCCAGTCCTCAAAGTCCACGTTATCGAATCCATCTTGACACGGACGACAATGTGAAGGTAGTAGCCTCCTTCGCTGGCCTCCATGCGTTAAACGAACTGTACACTTCATTTCGTGACGGGCTCGTAGGGTTTGAATACCGGCGACACATTGGTATCCTCTCGCCTACCCCTGGAATTCGAAGGACCAAACAGCGGTGGGCGTTTGCGATCGCATCGGTGCTGGATCAGGTGCGTCGGTCCCGGTCTATGGGTGCCGCGACAACAACTGGCATCGGTATGCTACGCTCGAAACTGGACAACGCGGTGACGTTTAGTCGACGTCGAAAAGTGTACTGTGAATTGTACAAACGGCTTATGGTGGGTTCTATTCTGCCCCCTTTGGACGAAAAAGAAAGTGAGAAACTGGTCTACCTTGAAGAAGAAGTGCTTTCGTTACAGCAGATTGTATTTCTGCGTTGTTTAGCCGTCTCTGATTTCATCTATGACAAGGAACGCCAGGAGGCTCAAATTCGCTGGATTGAGGAGGCGAGAAACCGCGCAGCCTCCTCCGCGACTCTGTGGGGTTGGCTCTCAAGCGGCCAAACCAAATCAAAAGAGGAAACAGGAACAAACTTTGACCAGAAAAAGGCGAACAAAGCTTTTATTAAGCGGATCGAATCTCTATGGGAGACTGAGGAGGGAATTTTGTACCAGCGAGAAAAACAGTCCGTGGCGTCGGGGGTGTCGATGCGGGTTCCTAATCGGTTAGAATTTCATATTGTGGTGAAGAGTGCTGCGGTTACCTTAAAACCCAACTACTGGGCCATCCAAGAGGCTAAGCGGAAAAAACGAGTACTTCTCGACCACGTAGAACAGCGACTCGTATTGCAATTGAAGTCAGTGGACTTTTTTTACGACAATACCCAAGAGAAGAGCGACGACAGGTCTTTGTTTTCTTTCTTTATTCAGTATGTGTTTGCCCACTTTACGGGTACATTTAACTCCCCTTTGATAGAGTCTAAAGTAGAAGAAGGAGCGGCGGACTGGCTCATTATTCGTGGCAATGCCAGTAGGACTCGTATCTCTGTCACCGTGGGACCACAACTGATTATTCTTCGACCTTTTCATGAACTCTTGTGGTGGCACGAGGCGCTAGACACGTTTGTTCAGGAAACGGCCCTCTTCGGTCTAATGTCGTCGGAGGAAAAGAGCTCGATAGGGCTGGATATACTTGTCTCCTCCACTGATATCGTGGTTCCACTACTGCCTCGAGATCTCACCAAGGCCGACGTGAGTGTCAAGAAGGAAGCAGCAGTCCACATACACGGGTCGCAGAGTTCGTTTATTGCATCTGAATCCTCCACGGTAGCCCCCGATGGGGCGTCGTCTCCTACCCCGCCACCTGTACCCCATCCACCGCGTGAAAGGCTTATCAAATCGGTGAACACGATCGATACCCCTAGTGAGGATCCCTCCCTTATCAACTCTGAACATGTGTCCGAGTGTGAGTACGCGGACCCCATTGCGCCCGATACCGTCTACGTGAACGGAGATCCTTGTCTCGTACTTTCTATCCCCAAAGTTACCGTTTCCACCACCTGGTCGGAAACGTTTGACAGAAGAAAGATACGGTCGGGTTACCTTATTATAGCAGGCGACGAGTCGACTCCAAAGTTTGGTCGAGTCCGTATGTGGTGTCAAATGCAACCATCTTCTGTAGAGGTGATTTCCATTTCCGAAATGGCGACTCTCATCAACGCGGGGAGGTTTTCGGTGGATGTTAATTCTGTCGACGCCGCGCTGGACCCACGTGCCTTTGAACTCTTGAATGAATTTTTCTTCAAACCGTTGACGTTGTTTAGCGAGGAAGAGGCGCCGAAACGGGTCAAGTCTTTGGTGGATGACGTGTACAGCAGTGAGGGCAGGTGGACGTTCACATCTCCGGACGAAATATGGATAGAGGCGGCGAACCGTGCTCACCGTGTACCCGTGCAAGAAGGGCGGTACTACGCCACGATGCTGTTCCACTTGAACCGTCACACCACCGCCCCCCTACACCAAACACCGACCCCGCCCACCCCACCCAAACGTCGGACCGTTTCCGTCACACTTGGATTGTTGACCATGGTGGCCAAAACAGAGGATGGGGACCATCTAGCGGAGTTGGAAGTGGTCGTTCCCGAGAGAAACGCCGTTCTCAAGTCGTTCTTTCGGGATCCCAACCAGAAACAGTATTCCTTTCGCAGACGTCTCTGTAGTCTTCGGCTTTTTATTGCTCCTGGAGGGGAGAGTAACTTTTTTCTTCACGATGCCACCCTCACTACAGGGATGGGTCAACTGCTGGGAAGTGTCTCTTCTGTGGCCGGCTCCGGCTCATGGGAGTCATTCCATATGAAGACAGCGGAGCTAAAGATGTACTTTAGACCAGAGGTGGTGACGCTTCTGGAATACGGAGTAGCCGTAACGCGGACGCTAGTGATGGCTACATTTCCCCTCACGAAAAAAATAATCAAGGAGTCAAAATTACTCGAAACGTTCGCACCGGTCAAAGAATTCGCGCGAAACATCGAGTTCGATGTTAAAAAGTTGTTTGTCGAATTGCCCATTGACAAGAGGGAGGTGGTAGTCCCTCACTCTCGCGCTCTTTCTATTCAGCTGGAGGACGCCAAGCTTCAGTATTCGAAAACAGTACAGGAAGAAGAAAGTCACTCGACATCCATGTCCATTGCGGGAAGACTGGTAGAGTGTAATCGTTTGGACGTCGACCAACAGGGCTGGGAAGCCGATCCTTTCCTACTGTGGGGCCCCCCAACCGTATTTATTCCCCGAAAAGAAGGGGAAGAAACCCCTGACCACCCCCAACCCACTCTTGAGCTTTGCTTCACCAATAGATTAAAATATCACCCAAAGAAGGAACGGACCAGGGAGTTAAGCTTTCACGTAACCGGCGCGGTACAGGTGTCCTTCTACCATAAATTTTATCTTCAGCTGTTTTCTGCGTTCAAAGCGCCCCTTTATCAACGGCTCTTTTCCTTGTGGAACGTTCAAGGGTCCTCTTGTGGATTCTTGCGCCCAGGCGTAAAACTGGTGGAATGGGAACACCAAGCGGTGCTGGCAGCTGCAGTGGGCAACTCGATTGTGTCAACCCCTGTTATGGTTTCAGGAAGTTTGCAGAACTGTGAACTACTGTTAGCCGTGGAGTGCGACTCTCGGATTCAAATAACGGACGACAGCACATTTTTTTACGTTTTGCTGGGAAAAGTGGAACTCCGCTCCCACCTCGTTACGGTGGGAAAGGAGGTCAAGCGAGATGTGGACTGGTGCATTGAACAGATTGACTACAAGCAAACCAACACCACACCGGTTCAACGTTTAGCCAAACAAGTAAAAATGGAATTTCGAAACGGGTTTTACTTCCTTCCCAAGAAACAAGGCACGTTGGGCAAGTGTGAAGATCCCGCGAGTTCCTCCGTGACGGTTACGATCTACTCCGAAAACGACGCACCGATTCAACTATCGTTACCAGAGGACCGTTTAGGCACCCTTGCGGAGGTCGTGGGTTTAAACATTTTGCAAACTAGTCACGAGGTGCCCCTGCTACTGGGTGCCAAAGGGGTGTCCAACCTAAACTCTATGGAGACCTCCTCGCTCCAACTCCCCGCGCCGACCAACCGCATCACTTCCTTCTCTTTTCACGCGCCTCCCACTGAAGTTTTATTAACGAATGAACTCACGAGGGACGGGTTTATCTGCTCCCTGTCCAATGGCTTTGTGTTCTACACCCTTTTAGGGTCTGTGGCTTCCTCCATCCAAAACTTAAAAATTGAGGGGATACGACTTCAACGATGGCACACGCCCGACGCGTTGTTGCACTGTGGGAACTGCGAACTGTCTGCCTCAAGGGGAAACAGTAGTGGGGATCGGGAGGTGAAGGTGCTGCTAGAGGACGCCATGGTAAGATTGTGCCAAGTCCATCATTGGATCGCTTTAAAAGACGCTCTATTCAGCCATAAAGTAGACTACCTTCTCCAACACGGTAGCGGCGATGGAACGGCCTCTCTGCCTCGAAGTGTAAGTGAACAGTTTTCGGTGTCCATGACAGAGCGGGACTGGGAAGGATTAAGAGAGTCGGAATCCGCACCGACAGTAAATTACAAACTGGCCGCTGTGAATGTGCGGGCGGTGGTTGGAAATCTGGGGGAAAACGGTTTGGCCGAGTTGGTCCTACCCACCACAATAGCGAAAGCGAGTCTTCAGAAGCACTCCTCCACTCTGTGGTGCTCCGCCCAGTTAAACCAGGCTCAGTGCTTTTTAATGGATCCAGAAAAGGTAAAATCTTCACCCTTTCCCTTGACATCATCGACCACAGGGTGTGAGGTAAAGATAGAGGTGTGGAAGTCGTTGAGTAGGGCGCCGGTGTTTACTCGAGACGAAGAATTTGATGAATTACCTGTTCTCTCCATGAGAAATAGATGTGCGATCGAAGTGTCTGACCTTTCCTGTGAGATTCCGCTAAGAGAAACCAAAGGGTTGGTTTCCTTTGCTCGAGACAACCTACTGGCCCTTCGATCCAGTTTCGAGAAGTCTTCCTTAACTCAACCGGATGTTTCCTTTGCTTGGACACCGCTGACACTGAAAGGAAAATTCTCGGTAAACCTAACGGAAAGCCTTACCTCGCGTACGTCTTTGGTGTCCCTTTCGCTGGAAACCGTGGAGATCTCAAATGTCTTCGACATCTCCACCCGAACCGTCACTCGTGACGACAATAGTACGGTGGAGTTGAACTGCCCCTTTGAAGAATGGCGTATTATACACAGTGGAGCGGCGGTGTGGATTGCAGAATTAGAGCCCTTTGCTCTTCCGGCTGGAGAAATTCGTGCAAAGCGCTTTAAAAAGGAGCTCTTGTACACGTTAAGGACAGAGGGTATTTCGGACCGCTTTGTGTTTCCCAAGGACCCCCTTTCCTACTACAAGCACATTCAACCCGATGCCTTACATGTCGGTTTCGGTCAAGCTAAAAATCCAACTTCGATCTCTGTTACATTGATTCAACTAAAAGCTCTTCATCAGCAGCTTATTCCCCTTTTGCTTCAGGAGTGGAACGGAATACGCTTTACCCATCCCCCACCCACCGCTAGTGGTACACAGGAACCCCAATGTATTTCCCTCACCATAGAAGCCGTTCAACTCGCGCTCCACCACGACTCCAACCCTCTTGTGTCTTGTGTTGTCGATGGAATGACCGTGTCATACAACGGTAGCACGACTACGGTGCGTCTCGAGAAGGTCGTCTCGTTGCTAAACGCCACTGGAACCCGCCTCATCAACCTCACCCCAGGAAAGGACCCGCTGGTTCAATACAACCCCAATGACGTCGGTGTCGTATCGGTAGGCACACTCCGCGTGGAATCCCTCCCTCATCTCTTACAGACGATTCAGTCGTTACGGAAAGGGATAGCCCTCAATGGCTACCCAGTGGGAAAGATCAATGATCAGGGTGGTAGCGTGGTTCACCCCTTTAGTATCGCTGCAGAACTAGTAGAGCTAGCCGTAAGTGAATCCTACGTCATTCGAGTAAAAGAGGGGCGTGTGGCCAAGAATCTTCGCTCCGTCAATTGTGGTACGGTTTCCCTCAGCGCTGTGTCAGACTCTGCAGAAGAGGTTTTGCTCCTTTCCACCAAAGTTTCCATCTCTTTGGTTGCCTCCGATCTCTCTCTCCACATTGGTGAGTTTACTTTGATGGACGTGAACTCCTTTCACTTTCGGGAGTCGTTGAAAGCAGTGAGGAAAATGTGTGACGATGCCAAACCGTTAATTCAACAAGAAACCCCTTCCAAACACGGTAAGCCTAAGGCGATCACGGGATTCTCACTTTTATCCAATCGTACACTAATCTATATGCACCCCGTGAAAGCGACCTCCACGACGGAGAAGGAACTTCAGGACTGCCCCACTGTACTGGAACTCTGCTGCCCTCACCTAAACGTCGGCTGGAGCGCCACGGAGGGGACGGAGCGGTGGGCGTTGAAGCTGGAAGAGGTGACGCTATCGAGCGGTAAAATGTGGGGTGCCGATTACACGCGAGAGAGGGGTCTACTTCAACCGTGTCAACTGGACGTTTCCCGAACGATCGATCGAAACGCCTCCACGCTACAGACTTTGGTAAGCTTCTCGTCACTGGCGATCCGCATTCCCCTTGATGAGGTGCTTCAGAGTGCCGCAGAGGTCGTCTTTTTAATAGGGCAGCAAAGTTTTACCCGTCCCACTACTACTACTACTACCCCTTCCACTCCCACGCCCCTGGATTCCGAAATAACCGTTCAAGTGCCGCACGTTGAGCTGGAGATGTACCAGCCGGACCACGACACGTTTCTCCGTCTGGAAGGACATGGTCTGTCTTTCAAGGGGAAAAGAACGTCGAAGGTCAGCCACAGGGAAGTTTCTATACTTCGCGCAAAGGGAACGTGTAGCAAGGCGATACAGCCGCACCTGTTTCTGGAAACGACCGAAACGCCTCTTGTTAAATGGGAAAAACACTCTGAGGTGACGGCGTCTCAGAAGACAAGCCAGCACCTCCTGTCGAGTGGTGGGGTAGAGGTGGTGCTCTCCCCCATGATTCTACCGCTGTTCCGAAGTGCGGCCACTCATCTGTGTCGAGCACACAAAAGAGTTCGTAAAGCGGCTAACCGAAAAACAGGACAGTCTGCCCGTATTGCCGCCAAGTCCCTCACCACCGAGAAGAGCACCGTAGACGTGAAGGAAAAAGAGGTGATTATTGTGACCGATGACATTTGTTTGAAAGAGGATTTAAACTTGGGTGGGGTCGCGGGGAAGCGTCTTCTTTTCACGAAGGAATCCCTCCACAATATTCCAAAAAATGTCATTTACATTACGAGCGAAAAGGAAGCAAGTCTCCGGGTAGCCCCGTTCCAGTATTCTGACGGCAAGGAAGAGCCGAGTATAGTCGTGGAGGACGGCATTACAGTCAAAGTGGTTAATACTCCGTGTTACTTCCATCACTGCTCTAGTATGCAGCAAACGGTAGCAACGGGAGAGCGTTCTATTTTCTTAGTCCCCGATGCTCTCTTCTCTGTACAAAACTATGAAGAATGCAAAGCTGCTGGTCCAGGCGTCATACAGGATACATCTTTTCAGGCCCAAGTCGCGCTTCAACTGGCTTTGTGGTTTCCACACGATACACTTCGTGGGGGCGCTCTGTTCAAATTCTCTCATCAAAAGCGCAGTCAAAAAGTGGGGATACGACAGGCTGTGTGGATGGAAAATGGAACCATAGAGGTAACTGGGGTGTTCTTGTCCTCTTCTCATATTGGCCCCGTGTTGCAAACCCCAGTGGACCTCAATATTAGGATAAGAAAGGAGGAAGCGATGGAAAACAGCACGTCTGTAACGGCCATTGAATCCACGATTCCGGGCATCCACCTGAATCTCTCCCCCGTGTTGCTCACCATGGCATACGTTGTCCTTCGAGAAGCCAACCTACATGCGCTTCTCCCGCTCGTCAACCCGCCGGGAGGGCCGTCGTCGTCATCATCCCTTTTTGCTTCCTATAATATGGGAGAAGAATCGGATTTGTCATTTTTTCGGTATCACTTTAGTATCCCACACCTCCATTTGTTCCTGTTGGGTCCCGCACGTCAAAAGTGTCTAGAGTTGTCGTTTCAGAATACACTGTTGAAAGGTCAGCCGCCGCGGTCTCTCCGGTCCTTTGATCTCAGTGTAACGACAGAGGTTAAACTGCGTGAATTTACCCATCAAAAGGAGCGGTTGCTACTGTACGCGGCACCTGTGGTGGACCTCAATTACATCCACGTCAAAGGGGGGTCTCTTTTGAGCGGAGTTGTCGTTTGCCCCACACTCGAAGTGACGATTCCACTTTCAACAATACTTCACTATGCGGTATTAACGGAGGAAGTGGTACAGCAGACACTGCACCGTAGCGAACACACTACTACACAGCTGAAGAACACCACTGGACTGGCCCTCACCTTTCGAATCGAGGAAAAGGGACCCTCAAGCGTGGCAGAGGTCATTTCGGTACCAGAGGGTTCCTGTGTCTCGCTTCAGTCCCCTCGATGGAATAAATCGTTCTTGACGGTTATGGCGGATGAGGACGGCCGACAAACGCAAAGAGTTAACATGGAAATACTCTCGGAGAATACTCCGTTGAAGGTGTCCTTTCCTCAGAGTGACACGCATCCATTAGATAGTGTCATTCTTCGTTATGCTCCTATTCAAGGTCTCATAACCGCCACCTCCTCGGTGAGATGGAGGAATCATCTCTCCTCCCCCCTCTCTGCGTTTGACTTCAAGCACAACCGGTTTCACAGGGTAGAAGCGCAGGAGGCCTTATTTCTGCCGCTCACCGTCCTTTCATCCCCTATTTTCTTTACCACTGGGGAGGAGGCGGTAGGAAAAGAAAGCGTTCTTGTAGAACAGATCCAATCCTTTCCAGATGGTGTTTACAATATTACTCTCAAGGACTTGCTTCAATCGATTCTAGGATTGCCAGAAGAGGCTTGTCAAACCACTTTTCCTTTTGTGGTGTACTCCTTTAAGGAAGGACAGGGAATTGTGAAGCGGCGTGCGTTGTTACGTGTCGGTGCGGAAGAAACGGACCGGGAGAGCTCCTGCGGTACCCATTCCATCACTTGCACTCTTTGCCCTGCAGTGGCATTCGTGAATCGCACGGGTGTCGAGGTGTCCTGTTCCACTGTAAGTGCCGACGGAGACGAACCGGCGACGATGACGGTGGTCCCCGATGGGGCTCAGTACGACGTACTGGATTATCCTTCTAAAGGGATCTCCCAACGTGGCCCAAGGATTCGCGTACATGTGCAACTCCCCTCTCTCATCACGATCCCGACGAGAACGTTAATGTGTGAGTTTGACTTGAAGGATCTAGGGAAGAGTTGCTTTATTCCCTTCGAAGGCGGTGACGTATCTGCTCTGCAGCTGGAACGCGAGGTACATGAAAATGGAGTGGTGTACTCTATGCGGGGGACTTGCCTTCTTCGCAACTACTTACCCAATACAATATCGATCTTTGATGCCCACTCGAACAGTTTTTGGTGTCAACTGGCTCCTAACGAATTATTTCCGCTCTTCTTTTTCCGGGATGGATCGGGTGCGTTCAGTCCAATGACGGTCGTTAAGGTTAAAATGGAGGCCGATGGTGGTGGGGCAAAACCAGCGAGTCACTACAGTGACGTTCTCCCCTGTCATGATCCCTTGCTGTGGCGGCTGCTCCACTGTCCTTTCAGTAGCGGAAGTGGACGGTATGTGTTTTCTGCTCAACGGAAAGTGGAGAGGGGAAGATCGCTGTGGTTGGAGTTTCACCCCATCTGGACCGTCCGTAACGAACACCCAAAGTGGTATCTGTGGATGAAAGGGATGGGAATACAGACGGTGATTCCCCCCAACGGTTCTTTTGACTTGACCACCTTTAAAGAAGCGGACGAGGAGGAGCTTCCTTTTTCGTTTGCCTTTGGGGAAGAAGAACAGGTGCATTATCAGTGGAGTTTACCAAGCAACCTGAAAGACGTAGCTGCGTCCCACGAGCCACACACCGTGAAGCTCCGCTGCCTTTCCAAGTATGTACCAGAGCACCAGAAAGAAGTGTACAAAAACTCCCGTGTGCCGCAGACGTATGGGGGGCACATCGAAATGGAAACTTTCTCTTGTTTGTCACTTGTGTCCGTTGACGGGTTTAACCACTTTGGGGTCGCCGTAAATCTCTCCGAACTGCCCCCGATCGTCGTCGAAAACAGAACCGAGTATCTGATTGAATACGCTCAAACCGCGAAGCAGATCGCCGCGTTGGACTACACCGCGGGGTACATTGTCTCCCCGAAATCAGACGCTGCAGCCATATGGGAGGTGTTGCCTCTTCCTACCAAAGAGCTACGCTTTACGGTCTTTGAACCCGAGACTCACCAGAAAGTGGTGAGCAAAACGGTGGATTTATTGGAAGCGGCCAGTGAAACGGAAACTATTTTACTCACTCCGTCTGTCTTTCTGTTCGTTACACGCGGTGGTTCGAGGGATGTCTACACGTTGTGTTTTACCTCCACGCGCCTTCTGGAACGACAGTTAAAGCCGCCCATCCAGTCGTTAGTTTCCCTCGACCTTGTCGTCCATTCGCTTTCCGTCTATCTTGCCGCCCATTGTTATCCGTTGGACAAGACAGAGGTTAACGGACGGCCTCTCTATCGCGAGCTGAATGAAACACTAAACCGTAACGGTCCCCCCTACCCTTCCAATACGGCCAAGTCCCTCTTCTTTGGTAGAGAGTTTGATCTCGTTCAGCTGAACATTCAGGATTTACAGTGGTGTGGCTCCTTCAGCGATCAGCACACTTTGTGTTCCCTCCGCGGGGGACAAGTAGAGCTACTCGACTGTGTATCAAAGCACCCATCGACACTCCTCTCCATCGAGGGTCCGCACTGCGGTGTGGTCTGCTCCCTACACATGATCCACAACAAAGTCGATAATAGTTCCCGTGTCGCTGGATCGCCATCCACCGTCGTGGTGAAATCCGTCGAGTGTGACCTCCACCACATGGTTGTGCAAGTCTCTGACGTGTTTTTAGTAACAGTAGTAGATGCCTTTCGTCTTTTACAGCGTGACTTTGCCGCTTTCAGTAGCCAATGGGATTGGATGAATCACTCTTCTCGACGAATGCAAGACATATTTTTTAGAAAAATCAGCGTGTCTCCCTTGTCCGCCGATGTTTCGTGGACACGTAAGGAGGCGAACCTGAGTCTACCCTATCAACGGTACCTGTTTTCTTCTATTGAAAAGGCCCCTCTTCGGATAAAAAGTTATCAAGGACGAGACATCTACATGAGGAAGGACTCGATAGCGTCCTCGCTTCTCACGCTCTTCGCTAATGTGTACAGCCCTCTTCTGCTGATGCAGACGTACAAGGTGTTTGGTTCTTTGGAGGTGTTTGGTAATCCACTCTTCTTCATTCGGTGTTGGGGAAGGGGTATTGAGGGATTTATACAAGGCGCTGCACACGGCGAAGTCCAAACAGGAACCAAGGTCCTCCTCCGGGAGGCTGCCACTGCCTCTCTACACTCTGTGAGTCTCTTATCCACTTTTGGGGGGCGAACTTTTTCCAAGTTTCTCATTCCAGAGGAGGAGGAAGAGGGAGGAGCTGGGGAGGATTCCAGTAATAGTGTATCGCGGGGCATTAAAAGCCTCGTTACTGTGCCGGTGCGAAGGGGGAGCGAAACGGGGTTTTCTGGGGTATTAGGCGGGGTAGGCGCCAGTGTTACTGGGGTGTTGAGTCTTCCCATTGTCGGGGCGCTTCACGGTGTGCGCGCCTCTTCCCAGTACCTGCTTAGTAAACTGGAGCCAACCCAGTCGAAAGACGGTAACAGGGATACAACCGCCGTACAAGGCAACAGGAACTTTTGTATCGATGAGGAATACGAGGAGTTGTCCGGCTCTAGGGCGACTACTCCATCACCACGCTCCCCTGTGCCCTCTTCCAGCGAGTTTGAGCAGTCGGTGAAAACTGTCGCCGCAGGAACACCGAGAGACAGTGAGAGTCTGAAACAGAAAGTTGGAATCGCGGCCATTGCCCATTACGCCGACATAAATGTCTTTCTAGAATGTGCAGACTACAAGGAGTTCTATGAATGGTTTCCCGTCGCCTTTCACAGAGAAATGTCCTTTCTTCTTTACCGTTTCCTGGTGCATCACAACAGTAAATCATCCCGCTCCTCCTCCCAAGGAGAAGGGGAGCAAGGGGGACGCGGTCGCAGTCCACTCCCAGCCGTATTTCAATTAAGGGTGAATTCGAGGACGTTTCTAAAAGATAACAACACCTTGACGCCCAGTAACGTGGAGGAGGGTTTCACAAAAGAATACCGAGTATCACGACAGGAAGAAACACAACGAGCACTGCACATCAAAACCTCTCTAGGAAAAGAATCTCTTTCCAAATACACGGACTTTAGCCAACTTTTGCAGGTCTGCAACATTAGTGAAGTGCAACATCTAACTTCACCAGAGGAATTTTCAAAGAATAGAATGACTATTTACCAAAATTACTGCTTCAGCTTTGCTGACGTTTTAAAGCGAAATGTGTTTATGGAGGACTAAAATACTGCAGTGTAAAAAAAAAAAAAAATTATACATAAAAATTTTTCGAATACAAGTGCTCTTTTTAAAAAAAAAAATCACTTCCTGTTGCCCAACTACCTTCTATTAACTTTTCTTTTTTATTTTTCCTTCCTTCGTTCCGATTTTATTTCTAGATATTTCACCGGTATTCCAGTTTTTATAAAGCATGTCCACTCTGAAGGAAATTAACGGCCGCCTCAGCGCTCAACCTTTCGTCTCGGGCTACTCTCCTAGTCAAGAAGATGCTAAGATCTTCGCCGAGATGTTCGGTAACCACCAGAACGTGATCAACTGGGCTGCCCGTATGGCCGCGTACTACCAAGCGGAGCGCGATGAGCTCATTCACGGTAAGAAGGAAGCGAAGAAGGCCGCCCCTGCCCCCGCCGCCGCCGACGACGACGATGACGTGGATCTCTTTGGCGAGACCACCGAAGAGGAGAAGGCTGCCCTCGAGGCCAAGAAGGCGAAGGACGCTGACAAGAAGAAGGAGAAAAAGGCGGTGATCGCAAAGTCCACCATTCTGCTTGATATTAAAGTCTGGGATGAGACCATCGACCTCGAGGCCCTTGCCCAGAAGCTGAAGGCGATTAAGAAGGATGGCCTCACCTGGGGTGAGCACAAGCTTCTCCCTGTCGCTTTCGGTATGAAGAAGCTTCAAATTCTTATTGTTATCGAGGACGACAAGGTCTCTGGTGATGACCTCGAGGAGATGATCATGGGCTTCGAGGATGAGGTCCAGTCTATGGATATTGTGGCCTGGAACAAGATCTAAGCGCTTTCTTCCCCCAGTGCCTAACTCTAACTAATATTATTTTCCTTTTTTTTTTTACTTTTCGTTCCATAACTAAAAAAGCAGTAAAAAAACAATTTTTCTTACTATTAACAGGTAAAAGAATTTATATAGACATATATTAATTCTTCGCTCCAAATAAGAATTTTTTTCTCTACGGTGAGGTAGGCTAAAGTAATAAAGGACTGCTCTAGTCCTTTTTAATCGTTATATTTTCCCCTCATTACTTTTTTTTTTCTGTATCACACTATTCATTCTCCCTCTCTGTACTATTTTTATTTCCCTCTAAAGTACGTTTGAGAAGCCACACAAAGGCAAACGCATAAATATATACTTTTATTTTTTTTAAAAAAAAAGATAAACTTTAGAAGATGAACAGAAAATGTCAGGCGGTTCTTCGTTCCACTACTGCTGTGCGTCGAACCTTGCTCCTCTTCGGTGCCCTCGTCGGCCCCAGTCGGTACCGGGTGGTGGGAGGAATAACACCCCATTATAGACACTATGCAACGGATTTTTCCAATGGGGGTGTGCCGACACAAACGAGTACAACGTCAACGCACTCTTGGACGGAGGATAGCCAACGCCCATGGATGTGCCTCAATACAGAGTGTCGTGAAATAAACGTTGCAGGTCGGTTAAACTGTGTCAAGTGTGGAAAGCAAAAGCCATCGCTGCGGGGTTGGAAGTGTGTCAAGTGTAATACTGTGAACCTTGGGGGTGTAAAGCAGTGTAAGAAGTGTGAGGCACCCGCCGCAGAGAGTAGTGACTTTTTCATGTGTGCCAGCTGCCTTCAGAACAACCGACTGGACCCTATTTCAGGGAACAGTAGGTGTGGGTTCTGTCTGTACGACATGGCGCCCTCTTCGGAGCCAAACGCTGCAGAAATGGGTCTAATGCAGGACCACGAGAATCAAATGCAGCAAGAACGCTTTGATGAGGTGAGCAGTAAGGAAATGGATCCGTCCAATAGTCCCTCCAGCGAACTACCAGAGGCGTTGCGACATCCTCTCGGAATAGTAAAAGGGCCCCCACGTGTGGGTCCGTTTGTGGAACGAACGTTTGAGCCGTTACACTCCAAGCTCGCGAGGAGAAAGAGACAAGGAATTACAGACACAGATGGTAAGGCCTCTTTTGAATGGATGTGTCGGTCCTGCGGTCATGTGAATCCCGCGGAAGTGGATCACTGTGAAAAGTGTAACGCCGCACTCGCCCCGGTAGACTGGGAGTGTTTAGAATGTGCCGCGTTGAATCACTTATCGCGGTCCAAGTGCTTCAACTGCGGGATCCCTATTCCAGTCTCGTGGAGGTGTCAGGCGTGCGACACGGCTACCAGTATTTACGATAAAACATGTCGGTCGTGTGGGGAGGCGAGACCCAAAGTGACCCCCAAAGGTCCCCCACGCGAGACACCGATCCGAAACAGCGGAAGGGGCTCTCCGAAAAAGTTTAATGACTGGAATTGTCCGTCATGTCATGCAGTGAATTTTTCCCGGCGGACGGAATGTTTCAAATGTGGGACAGAGAAACCAAATCACCCCTTTGCCACGGACACTACATTCTCCGACCCACCCCAACCAGTCGGGGACTCCACCCCGCGTCAGAGCAATTGGATGTGCGTGCATTGCAACTCTAACAACTTTAGGACGAGGGATTCTTGTTGGCAGTGTGGGGCGAAAAATGAGCAAGCGCCCCTTAATGCTGCCCCTAAAAGCGTCCATTTTAATAAGGAGGGATTCCAAGACGATGAACCAATGAAACACACTCAAGGACAGATGAACAACATTGAAGCTAACCCTCGTGACTGGTTGTGTGGGAAGTGTTTTTCGAAGAACTTTAAAAATAAAACAGCCTGCTTTAAGTGCGGATCACCAAAGACGCTAGTTACCGCACCCCGACGAGCTCATGTACGTAAGCCTGTTAAACTCTGAGAATCCACCACTACAGTGCATACCATGGTGTATTTATATGTGTTGTGATGGGAGGAGGGGGAAGCGGTTCACGTACTTTTATTCAATTACACCGATACCACTACTAGTACTATTGTTGTTATTATTACTATTGATTTTCGGTGTAAAGTTATGTCACGAGTGTTAACTTCTTTACTATATTTGCTTTTTTTCTTTCGTTTTTTTTTTTTCACTTCATTGTTTGTGTAATTACTATTCTAAGCTAGTGTACATGAGAGTTTCAGTTTCGAGGGGTCTTAACCGTGTATGCTGTGGCGCGCTCTTCTCCCCAAGTCCTTTCGTGTGCCTCCAAAGACGAGTCGCGTCCTCGTCGGTGCTCGAAGAAGATGAAGAGGATGAGCTGATCCAATCCCTCGTGCAGGGACTATCCAGGAAAAAAGACACTGTGTCCCCACCCCGTGGTGACTTACTCCGCTACCTCAAACTCTTGGATACAGCACCCGAAAACCAAACGACAACGACAGCGACCGACAGTGGCCACGAGAAACCGGACGAAATAACGCCAGCACCAAGAGAGACTCCACCATCGACTACCTCTGAACCATCCGTAAGGGATTACGTAAAGGTGAGAAACACAGTCACCCAGGGAGGGACTCCAAGAGTCGAGTGGTACTGTACTGTATGTGAAACGTACAACTCTCTCGATCGAACGTCTTGCTGTCACTGTAGTGCCTCGAACCACCAATCCTTTCGAAAAGCCTTCCCACCTTCTCGTCAGGTCGCCACCTTTCCCAGCGAATGGATATGCGAGAAGTGCTCCCACCGCAATAGCGGAAGAGAAGAAAAGAAAGAGCCCCTCCAACCACCGTCGGATGGCCGTTTTTTGTTCTTTTGTCAAGCGTGTCTACACCCTTTTGCCGGAGTCCGTAATTGGAGGTGCCCCCACTGTAGTACACGGAACCCCAAAAGTGCCCTGCAATGTGCCGAATGCTTCGTAGAACGACAACCATCCTGGGCATGCCCCTCTTGTGGGTTTAAGGATAACAGCATTTTTGTTTCCACCTGTCATCAGTGTCAAAAAACTGTAGAGCACAAAGCATCCAACTCTGTTATCGAGTGCTCGTCTTGTCACTCACTGAACGACTGTCGCTGGGAACTGTGTGAGTCCTGTATTGCGCCTCTCCCGGCCATCAAACAACACCTCCCACTTACCAGCCGTACGGCCAACAGTACTACAGAGTCCGAAGAAGTCGTTTTACCCACCCAAACGATCTCGATAGACCTTTCTTCGTCTACCGCTTACCGAACTAGTCGCTCGCGGTCGGGGTTGACGACTGAGATGGAAGGGGCTTGGTGGTGCACTCGCTGTAACATCCTCCATCGAAGAAACGCTACCTTCTGCGATGTGTGTCTTACTCCGCGATCCTCGGTTCAGAATGAAGTGGACCCTTCCGTGATCAAGAGACGGCAGGGAGACTGGACGTGTCCGTATTGCCGAACGGTACGTACAGCCAACACCTTTAGCTGCTGTGGAAAGACCCGCCAGGTATCCCCCTCCCATTGGCTGTGTCTCAGCTGCGGGAGTGTAAGTCACAAGAAACGCTCCCACTGCATCGGATGCGGTAAAGCGGCCGAGTACGAAACGTGGGAGTGTGAAATCTGTGATACCAAAAATCCCAGCAAACGAGAAATTTGTGAAACGTGCATGGTTTCAAAAGAGGACCACTACTGGCGGTGCACCGAGTGTGGGTCCCTGTCCTTCTGTACTGCCGATGAATGTGAGTCCTGCAGCTCCCCAAGAAAAGAGGTCTCCACAATTCAGATCTGCTCCGCTTGTAAAGCACCAAACGGGGAGTCACGCCCTACCTGTTTTCGATGTAAACAGGTACTCTCCAGTAAACAATGGACCTGTGAGACTTGTGGGTGTGTCAAAAATCAAAAAAATCTGGATCTCACCTGTACCGCGTGTGGAACCCCACGAATCTTGGACTATGACCTGATAACGTGGGTGTGTACGGTGTGCTCTGCGAATGTAAAGTCCGGGATAGGCAGTGGGGCACAGAACACCTGTGTCCTGTGTCGGTGTGAGAGGTCCCTGGACGCTTTCTGGTTTCCTACCTTTTGGAAATGTCGCAGTTGTGGGGTCGGCAACTTGGCGCGAAACGCTAATTGTGTGTCCTGCGATGCCAAGAGAGTTTTAGCTGGTTTGCAGACCACCGTTACCTGTCCAGAGTGTTGTAAAACCACCAGCCTAGACGTCAATGAGGTGTGTGAACACTGTTTTTCCTCTCTCCAAGGGTATGTCTCTACATTGACCAGTGATGTGTCCACCGCTGTCCCCTCCAGCGTGCTTTTGGACCCATTCACATCGTTTCATACCGAGTCCACCTAGTTTTTTATTATTATTATTATTATATTATTATTATTATTTTGTGGGTTGAATGAAATAATTGCCCTATTTAGGTACACGATGGGGAGAAGTACCACTCACTCACTGCTTACTTCGTCGTGCTTGTACGCTAGTCCCCAGTACGACAGATAGATGGATCACTGCGGTCAAACACCTCTCCGTCAATCAACAGCCCTGATGAATGAATGGTCCGAAACGCTACTCTTGTAAAATGGTCCCAAAACTGCAACACAATAAGTTACTTATTACTTTTTTTTTCTTTTGTTGATTTTTCCCCCCTGTAGTGTCTGAACTTTTTGGTGGTATACTTGGACTGTTTTCTCTATCGCTTTTCTCCTCTCTAATAGCACATACAAAAAAAAGGAAACGAAACTTCAATTTTTTATATACAATAAAAATTAAACCCTTCTCCAGTAATATCAAACATTTAAACAGCGTGTAGAGTAGCTCATAATAATGACGACTCACAATAACAGCTGGATTACTGAATCCGTAGTGCAGTTTTCCTACTCCCCTATGTGGCGGAACCCTGTGAATAACTTTGTGGACGATCACTGCTTCATGTTTGAAGACGACACAGAAATGAAACTAGAGTACACGACGATTCACAATGAATTTAAAAAACTGGTAGACTCGTTACTTACTGGTTTTGTGAACGAGCTTGGGATCAGTCTCGAGATGACCATGTCGGCTATCCAAGAGTCGATCGCCAATCCCAAATTTTCGGAAAGTAAAGCAACAAAGCGCTTTCTCAAATACATCTTTGCCGCCGATGACTTTCGGTCGTTTCACAAAATGATGCTGAGGCGCAATATTGAGTTGGACATTTTAGCGACCTCAGAGCTCGCCAAGCAGGGGATCGCGATTGGCCCCCCTCCCACCCTACCCGACACGGACGAAATGAGGGACGACTGGGCGTATGAGGCGAACGGGGACTTCACCGAAGAAGAAGCGATCCAGATGGCCATTTTCGCCTCGATTCAAGATTCCGATGAAAAGATCGATATGAAACTGGCGCTGGAGGACGCCGTGTTGCAAGAAAACTTGGCGATGCACATTCAAAAGGAAAAGCTAAAGGCACTGCATAGTATAGAGGTGATGGATAAGGAGGTGAAGCAAATTGCTTCCAAGGACATTCACGCGGCGAAACAGTATCAGGCCCAGAAACTCAGTGCGATTAATGAAACCAAAGAAATGAATATCCGTCAACTAGAGCAGAAGACCCTTCAGGCTAGATCGCAAAACGTGGAGCGTAACTTGGAGGCCCAACAAGAGCAGAAGGAGATGTCGGTGCAAAGTATAGGATCGAAGCCGATCGCCGCAAACTGCGCGAGTCCCTCGAAGAAAACCGCCGAGATGAAAGGGACGGGGCAGACCCCAGCGGAGGCGCCGCACCTCAAGCCCGGTCCTCGATTCGGACTCAGCGCCCTTCCTCCGATCGCTCAACAGCCGTCGCTGAATCAACTCAAGTCCGAGGCGGAGGCGAAGGCCGCCACCGCCCCCAAAAAGAAAGCCTCCGTCACCCCCGCCACCGCTCCTCAGCCCACCAAGGAGGAGATGGAGGCCCGTGCCAAGTACATGAAGGAACAACGACAGAAGATTTTGGCACAGACGAAGGCGGCACGGCAACAAGAGCTGAACGATTACGCCAAGAAAAATGCAATTCCGATTACAGCAAACACCGACCCACAGGCGGAAACAAAGAAACTCACGGTGGACATTGCCAAACGTCTCCGAGAAGATATTATACAGCAATCAAAGAAATGATGGGAGCAAAAATGTACCATGATTTATTTATTTATTAATATATAGCCGTTATTATTATTGAATTAGTATGTTTGTGAGGGGAAGCACATACCGTTTATACAACGGGAAAGCTCCAATCCTTTCATACGAACTAGGTCTACCGATAAATTATCCGTTGATCTCTGCAGCGTTCTTTTTTTTTTCTTTTTTTTTTAAACCTTCGCTTACTATTATCATCAACTGATTGTTATACATTCCACTATAAAAAATTATCTATGAAGGCAGGCTCGCTACAGAATGACAGATATGAAAAAATAAAATAAAAAAATAATAATTACATACTAATGTACATAGTAACCTAATGTAAACATTCATATAAATAAAGAACCAGTGAAAACCACTTGTAAAGTTCGACTGTATGCGGACCGAAATAAATCCACGAAAAGAAATACTTCAGCATATATCCTTTTTACTAACCATATTACGACGACGGTATAATGAAAATAGGATTAAAAAAAAAATGAAACTCATCTTCTCTCTTCCATTTCCTCAAACAAGAATAAACAAACAAAAAAGTACAATAAGGTAAAGCAACGACAAAAAAAAAAGTAATTTGTGTGGTGTCGAGGTACCTATCTGCTATGAATCCTGAGGAGTGTGCACTAGTGTGCGATGAAATGCAGGAGCGGACACGCATCACGTGTGACGAGCTATCCGACTTTCAGCGCATTATCAGTTTTTTTATTCTCAAGCGACACGGTGCGTGGGGATTCTCTCAGGAAACGGTGACCGCACAGCAGTTCTGTTTAGAGTGTGGTCAGAATATAGAACAAGTCAAAGAAAAGAGGATGGCCGCCCCGCTCCTCAGTGGTCTCCACCGTGGACCGCGGTTGGAAACCCCCTTCTGTAGTCTTGAGGAGTTGTACGGAGAGAAAGGATGTCGCTACACGGAGGAAATTATAGAAAAAATGCAAAGTCGAGAGTCTTTTCAAACCCGTATAGAACCCATTTTACGACGTATGGAAAAAGCGTCGGAAAGTATTCAGTCCACTTTAATATAGATGCATTCTTTAGTTTCGTTAAATTGTAGATTACGGTTGCAAACAAAAATGATCTTTTACACACTATGACGTTAATCGAGTTGGTAAATAGTTTTAAAACTTATTTCTTCTTTGTGTATTATATTTTCTGTTACTCGCTTTTTTTTTTTTGTTTTCGATACAAGATTTAGTAAAAAAAATCCCAAGAGAAATATACACCCATGAAGTTCCGTGTCTTGGGTGGTCCAGTAGAAGGTTCGTGCTATGTAGAGGGAAAGCACAATGACAAATTTGAAAAACTGCTCAAAAAAATTGAAAAATCTCTAAAATTTAAAGGTAAATTATGGGAGGAATATCAACTCCACCTTGGACGACAAGTGGAGGGAACGAAGCGGGTCGAACCATTACCCGCGGTCATCAAGCCCAGCGATACTCCCGATAGCCTTCAACTCAACCAGGGGAAGAAGGACGCTCCTATTTTTCTCATGCTACGGAAAAAAGGAGTCCCAGTGAGCAACCCCACCACTAGCGGTCAGGAAGAGAGCCCTGGTAGAACTTCGGCCGAGCCGACCGTCGTGGAGATCTCTGCGTCCAACACCCCGCGAGAGATGAGCAAACCGCAAACCGACGTCTCCACCACACCTCGAGGGGCAGATTCGAATCTGCAGTCCGCTGCTGTCTCCCCCGGTCAAACGGAGAGGAGCAACCCCAACGAGGGATACTCGTACCACGACCGACTCGTGGCGATCTACTCCAAATACGAGCCGGCAAAGCTATCGAAAGTGGCGGGCACTCTGCGACGCTTTGCTGGTCGGGAAGAGGAAGTCATTCGTCAGTTGGTGAAACTTTACGGTCCTGAACCACCCATCGTGAAGGAAACACCGCCCCCTGCCGTGGAGCCCATCGTTCCCGCCGCCGCGCCGATCGTGGAGGAACCCAACGAGGAAAATTCCCCGGCTACCTCTCCTAGAACTCAGGAGCGCGAGTTACCCTCCAGTACCTCCCTCAGTGGGGAGGGTGGTGCGGCTTCGCTCTCGCACACCCCTGGCAGCACCTCGTTGCCCTCACCAAGAGAAAAGGTGAATGAGGCCTACAGCTACCACGACCGCTTGCGTGCCATCTACACCGTACACGACCCTAAGAAGATAAACGTGGTCGATGGGACGTTGCAAAAGTACAAGGGAAAAGAGGAAGCCGTAATTCGCCAGCTGGTAAAGAAGTACGGGTATGAACCCGTTATTGGGGTGGAGGTTCAACTGAACCACACCCAAAAAAGCTATCGAGAACGACTCCATGCTATTTACCAAAAATACGACCCTGAAAAGCTTCACACCGTAGATGGAACGTTGCAAAAGTACAAGGGAAAGGAGGAACAGGTGATTAAAAGTTTGGTAAAGCGGTACGGAGAGGAACCGCCAGTTCAGGAGGACGCCAAGGTGGCACAGTATCGTGAAAAGATCACCAAAATCATTACCGAACACGATCCTGAAAACTTACACATGGTGGAGCCTTTACTGGAAAACTTTGCCGGACGGGAGGAAGTAATCATCGAGAAACTACACGAAAAGTACTCCATATCAGAAGATAAGGGAGAACGGGAAGAAAAGGAAGAAGCCCCAAAACTGTTAGAGTCCCAGGAGCAACAGGAGGCTCCAAGGGAGGAACAAAAGAAAGAGGAAGAGCAACCCCCAAAGGAGAGAACACCCCCCGTGACGCCTACCGTGGTGGCAGCCCATACAGCTCCCCTGGCCTCCACACCGCCCACGGTAACCGAAGAAAAACAGTCGGAGCTGGTCGAGACACCCCATTTAAGTCCCCCCATGGCTTTTATCAAGACGGAGGAGGAGTCCAATAAAGACACCGAGGTAGCGCCCCCTGTGGTGGCCACCACGGAGCCCACCTCACCCGTCTCCTCTGAAGAGGATCACTCCGCTACACTAAAGGAGGGCGAAGTAGACGAGATGGCACCGAGGCGATTTATGTCCCCAACTCTAGAGAAGTGGGAGAGGTCCACGGAAGAGGGGGTGGAGGTATCAGAGGTCGCCAAGGAGGCACCACCAGTAGTCACCACCCAAGTGGAACTCAACATCGCCCCTGTAGAGGTGTCTCCTGTTCCTCCACCGAGGACAGTGAGTCATCGACGGGCCGCCGCCGCGTTCAGTGGGGTATTGGCGGAAAGGAATGCGAAGCCGCTGCTCACCACTGCCTACCGTACCTGGAGAGAGTTCACTCTCCGTCGCAAAGCGGCCGCGCTACTGAAGAATGAGACCGTTTGGAAGAAGGAGGGCGCCCAGTATCAAATGAATGACGCTGTTCAGCCTCCTTACATCCTTAACGACCTCATCCAGCATCTCCGGGAAAACACGGCGTCAACGGATTTACCCGATGAAGTCGTCCTTGGCTTGCGCGACGTTATCGACGCCGTTAAGACCTGTCTGTCGGCCAGTGTGGTGGAGGTGGTGGATGAGAAGGACAAGGAGATGGTGGCCAAATTCCTTTCCGAGTGGTCATCCGAGAAGGATATGTGTCCGGTGAAGAGCTCAGAAAACCTATTGTTAATTCTGAAACAGGCCGCTCGCTTTCTTCGACAGGTGGAGGATATTATGAACATCTCCAAACGACAAAGCCGGCAGCTAGTGGAGCTCACCGAGGAGCTGCGTGCCCTTAAACGCCGGAGCGCAAAGAGTCCTGCGAGACAGGGCGACGTCTCCCCTCGTGCGGCTCAACAGGACCCGTTAGTGCAACAGCTCACCGAGGAGAACGATCGACTCCGGAAGGAATTAGAAAAGGTGTATGAAGAAGTCGCCTACCCGTCGTCCCGCACGCAGTCGCCAAGGGGTGGGAAGGGCGGCGCTTCCAAATCTCCCCGGAATGCCCCGTCCCCCGTCAGTCGGTGGAATGCGGGAAGCGAAAAGAGTAGAGAGGCGCATACGGCACGGTTGGAACAGGAGCTCGCCAAGGCCCGCGCCGCCTTGTACAAGCGAAAAGAACAAAATGATGAACTTCGCCGGCAGCTGGAGGAAACGGAGCGATCCCATCAGCGGTTAAAGCGGGATATGGATCGCGTTTATAGTAGACGTGGCTCCCCCGTCACACGATACCGCTCCCGAAGCCAACCCAACGATATTTCCATTTCCCCCATCCCTAAGGTAAGGCCCTCCATGTTCTCGGAGCCTAGTCCCACAAAGGCTGGGGAGGGTGAGGAAGGGGTCCGACTGCCGATCTCTCGTATTTCAGCCGACATGCGACTCGAGAGGGGCCCCTGCCCAAACTGTCTTGCTCCTCTCACCTCTGTCTCCACCCAGGAGCGTGGACCTATCGACGACACCGCGGCGTTTTGCTTCAACTGTAAAAAACCGTTCACTTTTGGGGACCTGTTGGTGAGGGATAAGGTGGCCTCTGCCACTGGGTTTTAAAGCCTTCCAAGTACACTTTTTTTTTTTTCTGACAGAAATAAAATGTATAATGGAAAAATGTTGTTGTTATTTTTACGTCTTTTTCGATTTGTGAATGATCATCATTCGTATAATTATTTATTGATTGAAGCATTAAAAAAAAAAACATGAAAGCAAATAAAGTATCGGTACAAGAGAAAGAAAGATAAGGTGTTAGCATTATATATTGAAGTACGCATATTATAAGTACTGTTGTGGTGAGCGAGCCGTTAGGCGAAGGTAGGGTCTTCCATGTGTGCCGAGAAAGGAAAAAAAAAAAGACAGATCATTATTATTATTCTCTTCCTTCCTTTTTTATTTATTCTTAAAAAGAGATTCCTATTAGTTTTTCTCCAGCTCTGCCCCACTCTACGCGATGAGTTCCCATCTAACCTCCAGTAACCGAGTTAACATCCCAGCCATCGGCAGAGTGGCTACTCAAAACGGTCAAACCATGGGTACGGGTTTCTTAATCGCCGCTGGCCTGATGCTGACCAGCACCAGGGCGCTAAACTTTTCCACCGCCTCCTCTCTGGTGGGGATATTTTTCGAAAACAGTAAAAAAAACACCGTGAGGGTTAAATTTCTGCCCAAGGAGTATTACTTTGAGGGAAAGTACCCCGACTATATGGATTACTGCATCGTGGCCTGTGAGAAGGAGCCGCTCTATCATGTAATCCCTATTGAGTTTCCTCTGGTTCAGAGCAAATGGGCCGTCGTCAGCGAGGGAGACTTGGTGCTGGTGGTGCAACACCTCATTGGCACCAGTGACGTTGAGCCGGAGGGGACCGGTAAAAGTTCCCTAGCCTCCTCCCAGAATATCAATGGGGAAGCGCCCCCACCTCCGCAGGGAGTCGAGCAAAAGCGGTTCGAGGAGGTGCTCCGGTGCCGGGAAAACTTGTTTTTTCTTAAAGCGACCGGCTCAATCCGCACCGCTGGCTGCCCTGTATTCAATGATAATGGGCAGCTTGTGGGCTGCAGTCGCAGTTCCGTAGTGAGGGAGAGGGCTACTTGAATCGTGTCCTTGCCCTTCCCGCCATCGTGCGGCACTTGTTCGCCAACTCCCAGCTGTCTCACTTACCCCAGAAAGTCACCTTTCACGAGGTGTGGGAGACTTGGTTTATCGAGAAGGATGTCTCACGGATTGTGTCGATCATGGCCAACTTTAGAAGTGAAGAAATGGTGCGAATGGCGGCACAACGACTGTGCGACCTAACCGCGCAGAAATCACTGATTGCGCAGATCGTTCAGTGCGGTGGGATACCCGTCATTTTGCAAAACATGCGGACCTTCTCTGATGACGTGGAACTCATCCATCTAGGACTTCGCGCCTTGTGGAACCTTAGCGTAGGAAACGACGAGAATATTAGCCAAATTGTCGAAGAGGATGGCACCGCTGTCATTATTGTCGCGATGGAGAACTTTCCTCTAGAGGAAAACATTTTAGAGTTTGGGGTTGTACTGTTGTATAATATCTACGGCACCCCTACCGCGCCAGACTTTTTGGAACAGTACGGGGGTCGAATTTTAGTGGTACTAAAGCGAGCGGTGAAGCAATTTTCAGATGTCGTCGTGCTTCAAAAGTTTAGTTTCCTCCTCTTCACGTTACTGTTGCGAAAGGTGCCGTCCGCGGGGGTGAGTCTGACAACGGACCACATCCTCGAGCACGTCGCCTTTTTGATCGAGACCAAACACACGCATGTGTTTCTGATGGAAGTGGTGATGCAGTTTGTCGCAAAGTTGGCGCAAGACGCGGAGGCGACTAAATTGTACTGCAATGGCGTCCAGCCGGTAGGGTACTCTATTGCTAGGGTAGTGGAGCTGATTATTCTTTTGATGCTCGAGTACAAACAAAACGACACGATTTTAGAAAGTGGCAATCGAACCCTCTGGGGGTTGGGCAACGAGCCCTCCATACGGATCGTAATTTTACAAAACCCAAGGTCGCAGGAGGCGTTTCAGGCTTCCCTGCAAGCCCTCATGTTGGTCAGTCGTCGTGCCTAACCAGTGAAAAGCGACGAAGAAGAACAATAACAGAATGAGGGGTAAAAAAAAAAAAAAATATCTTAAATGATGCTTTAAAATGTACATTTTCAAATTGTTTTTTATAAATCTGATTACTTGTTATTATTATTATTATTATTATTATTATTTGTAGGGTTGTACCCTTCGAATTACAAAAAAAAAAGACAAAGATTGAAGGAAACCCCCTCCATTCCCCCTTTTTTTGTTTGTTTGTCCCCAACTTTTTTCTTTTTGTTCTTAAATTCCATTTGAAAGGAAAAGGGAAAAAAAAGAAGAGAACTTGAAAGTAAAGTTAAAAAAGGAATGTCTGTTTCTGAAGCAGAACATTCTTACAGAGGAGGATCCTCCTCCGACGGTGATGACCTCCATCACTTAAAGGACAGTTCGGTCATCCAGAACGCTCACAATGGCGGCATCAGTGCCCCTCTCACCCCACCGCTTCCCGCTCCACGAAGCACAGGGAGTGTCTCCCCTCCTACGCTCCCCAACTCTATTGAGAACAGCCCACTGCCAGCCGCAAAGGGGGAGAAGATCCACCCACCCCTCGACGCCTCCACCCCCGGTATGGGCATGCAGTCGGTGGAGAGTAGTGTCCTGACCTTAATGAGTCGTCCCCGCTCCCCTGCCGCAGCGGGTCAGATCGTAGCGGAGGACGGTGCCAAGGCCGGCTGGCTGAATAACTTGGTCCACTTCAACAGTCTACCACAGACCCCGCAGCCTGGAGGAACAGGAATGGACGGCCAGACACTGGTGCTACCAATGACAGGAGGGAATCCGCGAGAGGTGATGGATACCCCTCTGAAAAAGGACGCCGACCGGTTCCCAAAGTATACCGACTCGATGGACAATGCGGATGAAGTACCCGACGCCGACGAGGAGCCCAAAAAACACGAGACCAACTCGACGGGTGAGTTGGAGTTCAACAGCTTCGCCCTGGATCTCTCCTTTGGAGGGGATACCTCCTTCGGTTCCCCGACGGACGGAACGTATTCCACCCTCGGACGGGCTATTTTTCACGTATTTAAGGGAAATGTCGGGGCTGGTGTGTTTCTGCTACCCGCTTTCTACAAGGATGCGGGGTACCTTCTCGGTGCGATTTGTATCGTACTTTTAGGAGCTCTGATGATCGACTGTGTCTCCTTGTTGTTGAAAATTAAGTTGGCCATCGATCGCCCTGATATTAAGACGTACCCGGCCGTGGTGGGATTTGTGTTGGGGGACTTTTTTCTTCAGGTCACTAAATTTTCCCTCATATTTACCCAATTCGGCTTCTGTGTCATGTTTGTTCAGTATGCCTCTTCCATCTTTTCCGCTCTCTTCGCAGACGGCGGCTATTATGAATTATTCGTCGTCCTAAGTGTCGCCATCGTTACACCGTTTACCTTTTTTAGCAACAAGATGGAGATACTGGCCTACGCCTCCATTGTCGCAGGGGTGTTGGTGGGGTGTGTCCTACTGGGTACCACAGGGGCCGATATCAAATACCTGCACGAGGACGGTGTCGCACTCGGTGTATTCGCAGTCGTCCCCTCCTCCCGCCTTATTGTCTTTCTCTCAGGTCATATGTTCTCCCTCGAGGGGATTGGAGTGGTTCTTCCGGTGGAAAACAGTCTCGCCCCCCGCGACCGACCGCAGTTCCGTCAAGTGGTCAGGTACACACTCGCCGTCGTCGTTACGATTTACATCTCGTTTGGTGTTTTGGGTTACTTGGCGTATGGCAGTCAACTGCACAACTCTGTAGTCGTCGCCCTTCCTCAGAGTACGTTCAAAAACGTTCTGCAGTGTTGGTTGGGCCTTAGTTTACTGTTGGGCTACCCCATCCAGTATGTTCCCGCGATTCAACTGGTGGATAAATCGTTGAATATTTCACTCGAAAACGACCGCCCCAAAGCCATCGCGATGCGCCTTATACTGAACATTGTGTTTGGTCTCTGTGCGGCCTTCATTGGGGATGAAACCCTTAACCTCTTTGCCAGCTTTCTAGGTGCGTTTGTGGGGGTACACCTGATGATCACCATTCCTACCCTTCTAGGATTGCAGTACGAGAATGCGCTGAATGGGGAGAGAGAGGAGCGTGGGTTTTTCTCCTACATGCTGCTTATCTTCAAAGGCCCTTACACGGTGAAGAAAATTAAATACTTTGCCTACTTGTCCGTCGCGATTGTCGTCTGGATAGGAGGGGTATACTTCACCATCGCCTCCGTCTTAAACGAGGAGTAAGAACTTGTTGCTTCAGCGTTCCGTCCCTTTCCTTTTTTTAACAATAATATATATGTTTACTTATATATAATATAATATATAGGTAAAACTCCTTATAATTTGTCCAATGTCGCTGTTTCTTTTTTTTTTTTTACTAAATCGGGTCTAGCTCCCTTCACTTTACGTCTTGTTAAAGTTTTGGATAACCTCTATTCACTAGTCTGTTAAAGTACTGCGGTAATTTCATGTTACTCTATTTTCTACTGTAGTCTTACTTACTTCTCCTCTTTTTTTTTTCTCTTCGTTTTTTATTTATTTCCCCTCCCCCTCTCAGTATAAGTTTATTTCTTTGGATTTACATCTGTTCATTTTTTCATTTTTTACTTTTTATTTCATCCCATTTATTATTATTATTATTATAAATGCCGCCCAAGGAAGAAAATATTGCCGCGTTGTCGAAACTTTTGGTGGATGAACCATTTAACGATGACAACAGCGTCATTAACATGAACCCCAACCGTATGCAGGCGCTTAACATCTTCAGAGGTGACGCTGTGCTAGTGAAGGGGAAGAAAAACCGCTCCACCATTTGCGTCGCCGTGGAGGACGAAGACTGCGCGGAAGGAAAAGTCAAGCTGAACAAAGTGGCTCGTCGAAATGTATGTATTAAACTGGGTGACACCGTCCGTGTCTCCCCGGCTCAAAACGTCCCCTATGGTAACCGTATTCACGTCCTCCCGATCGACGACACGGTAGAAAACCTCAACGGCGATTTATTCGAGGCTTTTCTGAAGCCCTATTTCCTGGAGTCCTACCGTCCCGTGAAGAAAGGGGACTGCTTCATCTGCAGAGGTGGTATGCGTGCGGTAGAGTTCAAGGTGGTCGAGGTGGATCCTGGTGAACAGTGCATTGTGTCTCCAGAGACGGTCATTCACTGTGAGGGAGACCCAATCAAGCGCGACGACCTCGAGGCACTCAACGGCATTGGTTACGATGACATTGGTGGCTGCCGCAAACAGCTCGGACTGATCCGAGAGATGGTGGAGCTACCTATTAGACACCCCGAACTGTTCAAGGCGATTGGTATTAAACCGCCTCGTGGTATTCTGCTTCACGGCCCCCCAGGCAGTGGTAAGACTCTCATTGCCCGTGCCGTGGCGAATGAGACGGGTGCCTTTTTCCACCTCATTAACGGCCCGGAGGTGATGAGCTCTAAGCCCGGAGAGTCGGAAAAGATGCTGAAGGAAGCCTTTGACACGGCGGAGAAGAACGCTCCGTCTATTATTTTTATTGATGAGTTGGACTCGATCGCGACGAAGCGCGAAAAATCCAACTCCGAGGTGGAGAAGCGAATCGTCGCGCAGCTCCTTACGCTGATGGACGGCATGAAGGCACGCACCCAAGTAATCGTCATGGCGGCGACGAACCGACCCAACTCTATCGACCCCGCCCTCCGCCGGTTCGGTCGCTTCGACCGCGAGCTGGACATTGGGGTTCCTGATGAAATCGGTCGTTTGGAGATTATTCGTATTCACACCAAAAACATGAAAATATCCGATGATGTGAACCTGGAGAAGGTGGCGAAGGAGACGCACGGTTTCGTAGGGGCTGACTTGGCTCAGCTGTGCACTGAGGCGGCCATGATTTGTATTCGAGAAAAGATGTCCGTGATCGACTGGGATGACGAAACCCTCGACGCGGAACTGTTGAACTCCCTTTTGGTCACCCAGGAGCACTTCACTGAGGCGATGACCAAGACCAACCCCTCCTCCCTTCGCGAGACCCACGTCGAGACCCCCAACGTTACCTGGGATGATATTGGTGGTCTTCCGGATGTTATCAACGAACTCAAGGAGCTGGTGCAGTACCCCGTGGAGTACCCGTGGAAGTTTGAAAAGTACGGCATCTCTCCCCCCAAGGGGGTTCTCTTCTACGGTCCTCCGGGGTGTGGTAAGACGCTCCTGGCCAAGGCGATTGCGACGGAGTGCCAGGCCAACTTTATCTCTATTAAAGGGCCGGAGTTGCTGACCATGTGGTTTGGTGAGTCGGAGGCGAACGTCCGCGATGTGTTTGACAAGGCGCGTACTGCCGCCCCTTGTGTCCTGTTTTTCGATGAATTGGACTCCGTCGCCAAGTCCCGTGGTACCGGCAACGACGGTGGCGCCAGTGATCGTGTGATTAACCAGATCCTCACCGAGATGGACGGTATGAACACCAAGAAGAATGTGTTTATTATCGGTGCGACTAATCGCCCCGACGTGATGGACCCCGCCATCATGCGTCCTGGTCGTCTCGATCAACTCATCTACATCCCCCTCCCCGACAAGGCCTCTCGTCACCTCATTCTCAAGGCCACCCTGCGCAACTCTCCCGTGGCCCCGGACGTCGATCTGGAGCAGATGGCGGCCGCCACCCACGGATTCTCTGGGGCGGATCTCGCCGGTATCTGTCAGCGTGCCTGCAAACTGGCCATTCGCCAGTCTATTCAGGAGGAGATGGAAATCGAAAGGAAGCGGGAGGCGGGGGCCATTGAAGACGACGCTACGGTGGAGACGGTGCCTTTTATCACGCGCGCCCACTTTGAAGAAGCCATGCGTGGTGCCCACCGCTCCGTAAGTGACGCCGACATTCGCCGCTACGAAATGTTCAAGACCACCCTTCAACAAAAGAGTGCCTTTGGAAATGAGCCGATGGGAGGGACGGTGGGAGACGGACAACCTCTCGGTGGTAACGGCGGAGGAAATACCAACGATGATGACGACCTTTATGCATAAGACAAAAAAAAAAACTTTCTATTTTCACTTCGTTTGAAGATGTGTGACGCTGTGCTGCGAAACACAGGATACTAATGTTTTTTATTCTATTTATTTTATTATATATACAATAAAAGCATTATATTATTTCAGAACGTTTCGCGTAAACCCGAAACTAAAACAAGGCAAAAAGAACAAACAAAAAAAAGAAGTAAAATACTTAGTCTTTGCAATGAACTTCAACAAAAATGGAGGTCTTAGCATTAGTCAGAGTGGTGGTGTAGGCGGTGGGGATGCCACCAGACCTGTATATGACCTACTTTTCCTTCATTCTATTTATTCTCTCTCTCTCTCTCTCTCTCTCTCTCTCTCTCTTTTATCTTTCCTCTTCTCTTTCCAACGGAACACAAGTTAGTATTCCAAAGAAAAATAAAAAGAAAAGAATATCAATGCCATTGAACATTATCATTTTCGGTGCACCGGGGTGTGGGAAAGGTACCGTGAGTGAAAAATTGATCCGTGACTTTGGGGTCCGTCATCTCAGTGCGGGGGAGCTGTTGAGGGCGGAGGTCGAACGACAGAGTCCTATTGGACTTCAATGCGCCGCACTGATGGCGGAGGGAAATTTAATCCCCGACGCTATTGTGATTGACTTAGTCTGTAAATTCTTAGAGAAGCCCGAGGTGAAGGAGAGCGGGGTGTTGTTGGACGGCTTTCCGAGAACGCTGGAACAGGCACAAGAGATCCACCGGCGTGGGTACCGGTTCGATGTGATGATTGTGATGGATGTGGACCCCGAAAAACTGCTCCGACGCTGTCTCAGTCGTCGACTAGATCCTGTGACAGGAAAGGTGTACAACCTTCTCAGTAACCCACCCCCACCAGAGGTGCTGGATCGGCTCCAGATTCGTTCTGACGATACCAAAGCAAAACACAATCGTCGTATGGAAATCTACATGAAACAGAAAAAGGCACTCGTTAGCTTTTATCATGGTATTATCATAGAAATTGATGGGAACCCTCCTATGAAATACGTCTACTACGAAATCAAAAGAAATCTGCTGGAACTCATTCGTCTCAAAAACGAGAAGCGCACTTTTCAGATTTCTAATTTGTAGCCAGACTAACGTTGTGGTGTGGTGGTGGTGGTGGTGGTTCTGGCTGGCACAAAGTAGCACTTCATCTTTTCGCTTTATTTCTTCTTACTATTATTATTTTTTATGCTTTTTTTTTCTTTTTCATTTGCTTCCGTTATATCCACGGCGTGGAAGTGGTCTCTTAACAATACTATTATTATTACTATTATTATTATTGCTTTTTTTTTTTTTTTTGACTGGTTTAAATACATCCATTCTTAAAAAAAAAAAAAAGAGAGAGAGAGAAAAAAGGAAAAAAGGGAGAGAACTAATACAACAGGAAAAAAAAAACGAAAAAAAAAACTAGAGGGATGTACTTGCCGGTTCGTCGTCTATTCGGAATCGTTGTGACGCTTCTCGTCTCCTTTGGGGTGTATCACCTCCTCTCCGATAGTGGTAGTGCCGCCGTGGGTGAACCCTCGTCGCCGTCCTCTGAGGGGTTGTACCCTGCTCTTTACCTGTGCCACGGTGGTGGGCCGCTCCCTGCTCTCGGGGACCCCGATCATCGGCCCATTGTCAACTCTTGGCAGGAGCTTGTGAGGGAGATTGTTAACCGTCACGGACCCCCAAAAGCCATCGCAGTGGTCTCTGCCCACTACAACACCGATATCGCCCAAGTAGGAAGTCACCCATCGCCACCCATGTACTATGACTACTCCGGTTTCCCTCCCGAGTCGTACAAGCTCTCCTACACCGCCCCTGGCGCCCCTTCCCTTGCGGAGGAGATGGTGAAGGCGCTTCACGCAGACGGTATTATGGCGACGGCCAACCCCACACGACCCTATGACCACGGTGTGTTTGTGCCGCTGTTAATGACATTTGAGTCCCAGACGGTGCCGGTGGTCCCCATCTCGGTGCTGCGCAACGACAACGCCACGGACCACATCCGCATTGGAGTGGCCCTCCGTCGGTTTAGAAAAGAAGGGGTGTTTTTTATAGGGAGTGGGTCGTCGATGCACCACTTTGACTACCTAGTCTCGTCACGGAGAGGGGTGGGGACGGTGTTCAACAATGCACTGACCAAAGTGCTCTGTGACCCCGCCCTTTCCCCGCAGGAACGCATCGAAAAGATGAAACGGGTCTCCGACTTCGACGGTTTCTCTGAGGCGCATCCGAAAAACGCGCAGGAGCACCTCATGCCTCTCTTGACACTACTAGGGACCGCCGAGGGCCGTGCCGCCCGTGAGGTGGCCAACCTCCTCTTCTACTCGGCCAACGTCCGGCACTACCTGTTCGAGGAATGAGGATTCCTCCCCTACCAACCCATCAAAACAACAAGAACACAAAAAAAAAAATCAAAAGAGAAAAATCAAAAGGGAAAGACGTAAACACGCCTCTTAGACTTTTGTTGCACTTTCACTCTGTGTGTGTGTGTGTGTGTGAATTTCGTGTCTTTTTAAAAACTTTCCCTTATGGAGCAGGGAAACACCCTAACACAAATGAACATAAAGGTCTCAATTACTACACGCACTCTCTCGTCCATTTTCCCTTTATTTATTTATTTTTTATTATTTTATTTTTTTATCTTTCACCCCCCACCCTCCTCATTCGTCAAGCACTACACCTCTTTTCTATTATTATTATTATAACCCGTCTCCAAAACAAACAAAAAAAAAATGTCTGGTACTATTCTTTTATTCGACGTGGACGGCACTCTGACGCCTCCTCGTCTGAAGGAAACGGAGGACATGAAGACCACCCTGAAGAACGCGCGTGCGGCGGGGTTCACTATCGGTATTGTGGGCGGTTCCGACTTTAACAAGCAAAAGGAACAGTTGGGCGACAGTATTCTCGAAGACTTTGACTTTGTGTTTTCCGAAAACGGTCTCCTCTCCTACAAGGAGGGGAAGGAGTTCCACCGGATGAGTATTTTAGACTACATTGGCAACGAAAAGTTGGTGGCATTTATCAAGAAGGCGCTGCACCTCATCGCCGACGTCGAAATCCCTGTGCAGCGTGGTACCTTTATCGAGTTCCGCAACGGCATGTTGAACATTTCCCCTATCGGTCGCAACTGCTCCCAGTCGGAGAGAGACGAGTTTGAAGTGTACGACAAGGAGCACCAAGTCCGCGCGGGGATTATCGCCGACCTCAAGGCCGCCTTCCCCGACTACCCGTTCACCTACTCCATCGGCGGGCAGATCAGCTTTGATGTGTTCCCCACCGGTTGGGACAAGACGTACTGCCTGCAGTTTGTGGAAAAGGACTTTCCTGTCATCCACTTCTTTGGCGACAAGACCACCGAGGGCGGAAACGACTATGAAATTTTCGTCGACTCCCGTACGATTGGTCACTCCGTCAAGACCTACAAGGACACTATCGAAATTCTCGAAAAGATGATCGCCGAGGCCAAGAAGTAATTTCCCTACCAAAATAAAACAAAAACAAATCTCTTTTCTTTTTATTTTATTTTTCCCTCTCTTTTGGTTGATGCTTGCCATTTCATCGTCAACACTTTCATTTATATACCATTATGGTTTCCAGATAAACCGCAAATCAAAACAAAAGGGCTACGGCCGAAACACATTCCAAACTACGCACATTCTGTCTTTCAACCCACTAGCAGTGTTTACTTTAAAAAAAAAAAAAGCAAAAAAAAAATTATTTTCAACTCTCCTTTTCTTTTTTCGTTTTTACGCATAGATTTTTTTTTAGTGATCCAAACGCATAACGGGAAAATAGAAAAAAGAACCCTGGGGAGGCTCCCTATCCCACTACCCCCTAGGGACCACTATATTGAGGAAATCTCAATGGGGAAAAAACAAGGCCGCTACGAGGATCGAACTCGTGACCTCCGTCTTACTAGGACGGCGCTCTGCCATTGAGCTAAGCAGCCACTAACTAAACCGATATTTAATTAAGAAGGGGAGTAAAACAACTTGGTAAACGCTAAGGCATTTCCTTTAGTTTTTCGCTTTCCTATTTACCGAACGCTAAAAACACCCCTAATACACTCCTGGGTAGATCTTTGTACGGGCGTGCTTCTTAAAACCCACTCTCTGTGCGGGAGATTTTCTTTTTTTTCTGAGCTTGCGAGGTGAATGGAAGGGACGGAAATGAAGGAAGAGAAGGTGTAGATGGAAGAGCTCGGCTCTGTCATTCATAAAATATTCTAACACCTTCGCTTATTCTCTATTGTCTTGTATCATGTGTATATAAAGTTGGTAAGCCATTTCTTAAGCTTTCACCTTTTTTAGAAAATTTAGCATCGCAAGTTTTTTAGTTTTTTAATCGTTAGTTTTTTATTAGTTCGTTATTGTTTAGCATTTAATCGTAATTAAGTATTTTCGTTGAAAATTTTTATGAACAGATGGCGTTGGTTCCGGTGGACAACAACAGTTGGGAGTCGGTCGGGAGGGTCATACATGGGTCCCTTGCCGAAAATGAGAGTCGTGAACTGGTTCTCTATACCCGTCCAGATGGGAATCGACCGTCTGAAGAGAAGCGAGTAGTCGCCTCAAAACAAAACGGGCAGATGATCGTGTACATCAATGGAGTTCCAAATGATTGGTTTGATCTCCCTTTCTTTGTCGAGAATAAGAGAATAGGAAAGTTCAGTGCCTTCAAGTGTAATGGGATTCATTCCATATTCAACCAGCGAAATTATTCTTTGTTTATTTTATATCATTAATTATTTCCACTACAAACCCAATTACTATACTAACTTAGCATCGCATACGAAATGCAGGAAAAAAGTACCCTTTGGAACTTTACGTTCTCCAAGGGTCCCTGTCTCCCCCTCGCATAGTACGCCCCTTCGCTAAGATAGTAGGGTTTAACAGCAGACCCCGTGAGGGGTAATCTGCGACATTGTTTTCAGATCGAATGTACCGAAAAGTCGATTGTATCCCCCGTTCTTCCAAGAAATGTTGTATCTGCCCCAGCTCGACTGACAAGGCGCCTGATTTTGAAATACCTTTTCGAATCGCCCCTAAAACTGAAGTATTATCAATCAAAATCCGAATATTATGAGGAAGAATTGCGGCAAAAGAAATCAATCCGAGTTGCAAAGCTCGCGCTTCGGCTTGCATAATAAGTGAGGGAGGACTTTCCCATCGAGATCCAGCGATATATATGGCCCCCGACTCTAGGAACAACACCGCGCCCCAACCTTTTAACGATGCGTCTGTCACCAGGGTCGCTGAAGGCGGGCCCGGGTCTGCTTGAATAAGTCGTGGATGATTGAGTGTGATCAACCCGAGCAGTTCCCCAGCGCAATGTCGAGCAAAAGGTGTAACTTTCACAGGAGTGTGTATAGACACCAAACCGCGGTTTAAGGCACTCAACAATCTACGTATGTATTTAAAAACAAAATAGTATTTAAAAAGTGAAGCACCCAATACAGCCGCTGAATAAATGGCACGAGAAGCAAAGACCTCCCAGTCACCCACTGTCATATCATCCCAATCAGGAGTGGTTTTAATATGAGAAAGAGTCTTCTCTCCCAAAGACACAGTCTTGTGGTTGTGATCAAAACGAACCCCGATAAAAGTGTACTCCCGTACAGATCGCTCAACTTCCCCAATGGTTACAAGTGCTTGAGAAGCGACTCGCATAGTGTGTTCCGTCCATTCATGAACCGAATTTTCCGATCCTGAAATTCGAATGTTATCTATCCAGACATCAATATGCAAATCCTTAGGGCACGCCACACTCGGAATGACCACATCTGGATGACCTGCCAACGCGGAAGTCAAAAGTTGCATAATTTCAGGACTGGCTCGGTAACCCATAGGCAAACGGCACAACTCAAGCATCTGCCCTTGCGCATTCATCAACCGAAAAGAAGATCGTGCCTCAACCGGGAGGGGAACCTGATAGAAGGATGCTTTTAGATCCAAGCTAGAAGCACAAGCAGCTAAGACTGCAGGAAAGTAGTTCGCTACGTGTTCCAAAGGAACTTCCGCCGTATATTCATCCTGTCTGTTTTTCTCTTTTGGCCAAGCAATGAATCTGCGGCGCCGCCCCGAGCTCTTTTCCTCCACCACGGAAAAAGGTATAACCCAACTCCTAGTAGGTTCCGAGGAGGCCGGCCCCAATATGCCTGCCTCCATCAATAGTTTCTCATCAGACGCATTTAGGCGACGATCTGGAGGGGGTCCCGGATCGGCCCCCACTGGAGATGAGAGCATCTCCCATAAAGAATCAAAACGCGTTTGACAGGCGTGATTCATCCGCCCACGTAGGGCGCCGACCTCCAAGGGTCGTACATCCATTTTCTGTAATGGAAGAGTCAATTCTTCGTCTTCAGACACAACGCGCGTCGCAGAAGACCTCCGCAGGATAGAGTGTCCCCGGAATGGTGTTTTTCGTTCTGGCTCCATCCACCGACCTTTCAAGACCATGGAAAAGTGGTCTTGTCCAAGAGACTGGGAAGGACATGAGAACCTGTCAGAGTCGCGGTCGTGGCGCCCAGGTAACGCACCGTTGTCCCTGGGAGTTCCAATGGATCCGCGTGTTTTCCCAGAGCCACCACCGACCTGGGACACAGGGAATGCTCTTGGACCAGCTGAGTCGCTGTCTGTAGAGCTCCCCTCTTGATGGAGTGAGCGGTGTACCCGCGAGGACGAAGTCGGGAGGCCAATTGCATCGTCGTTAGATTGGTCAATTTTCCCTTCGGTCCCACTTCCATTTTCAAGCGTTTCAAGTCGGAGGCCATAGGACCGTCTATCCTCACGTAACGGTGCGCTCTGTACGGGTTTATCTTTGAGGTTTTCGGTACTGCCGCCCAGTCCAGTATCATCGTACCGTCCTTTTGCTCTAAAAAATTGTCCCCCGTCAACCCGGTCATCTCCCCCCATCGACTGGCCGTCATCCACGCAAGGCGCATCATCGTAGCCTCCCCCCGTGTGGGAGCGTCTGCAATGATCGCCTGCATGTCTTCCGGGGAGATCGGAGCCGCCTGTCTTACCTCCTCTTTTGCTTCCCTCTTTCTGCAACCCGCCAGATAGGCGTCGAGAGTCGAAATTTCTCGAGTCAACAGACTCTTTAATGTTGTCCCGTATTGAACCTTTGTCGACATCTTCAACTCTTTTGATTCTAAGAATAGGGGAATGGCGTCGAGATTGGGGGGAATCCCCAGTTTTTGACACACTCCCAGGAAGCTGCGTAGCAGGGACGTCCTCTGTTCCCACGTGGAGGGTTCGTACATGTCGGCCGCCACTTGATTTACCTGAGTCCGTAGAGCTGCTATCGGAGGGGGAACCGCCTCCATTGCATCCCAGAGCATTCGGGAGTCGTTTGTTGAGCTGCCTGGTGGTAAGGTGTGAACAGGCCGGCTTGCTACCCCGAGATAATTTGTGTGGGGAACTTTTGAAGCCAATTGAGGGAGGCTTGTTAGAGAGGCCTCCTTGGTCCACATTCACAGAGGAGAACCCCCATTCCATTTTTTTGGCCGCGACGCTGAAGAAGTCCGTGACGAAGTCGAAGGACGGTCGAGAATGGCGCGCACTGGAGAGCGCATGCCATGTGGGCAATTGGACTTTTTATGACCCTTACGCCCACAATTGTGGCATTTCATCTCCCCAGGAACAGGTTTTTCTTGTCGTTTACCCCCGGAATTATACGGACGAGGGGGTGCCTTCATCTGTTTGGCAATTACATCGAATTTAAATGGAACCTTGGCACAATTCTTTAGAAATGTGTGCTCATCAACCTGAGCTGCAGAAGAATTAAGTCGGTAATAGAGTGTACGCGCAAGATAGTTGCCAGTACCCGACGGGTCATCCCACATCAATGGAAGCTGTGACGCGGCGTATAACCAATTAACCAATTGTTGGAAAATTTCCAAAACCGGAGGAGCATACGGTTGCGCCCCTTGTAAGAATATTTTCCGGAGGAGACGTTCAATTTCCAACTCACTCTTCCCCTGAAACCAAGGCCTCCAAGTGTGCACTTCCAACGGGTCAAAGTCCTCCTCGTCATCCTCTTCCTCCGTTCTACTCACATAAGCTACCTGCGGAGCAAGGTCATCGTAATGAACAACCGGAACCGCCTTACGCGTTGGTTTTTCGGAATTGGAAATGTGCGGTGGACGAGGCTGCTCCCTAAGGCGATCCACTTTTGTGCACAGATCAATAATGTCCCCCTTTCTGTCCCGAAGAGAAGCTTTTACCCCACTCAACTGAAACTGGAGGTCATACACCAGATCCTTCACCTTGCCGAGTTGTACTTTGAGGGACTCCGTGTCCCCTAACCGTGTGCCCAGCTGGGCCAAACCATCCGCCAACGCCTTTTGTTGGTCTTCATCAGCCCCCTGAGTGAGATTAGCCTTCAGCTCATCCACTACGGATTTAAAAGAGGCCACTTGAGCCTCAAAGGCAGCCAAGGAATTCACCTTTTCTTTGAGGGGGTCCACTTCCCTGCGAAGTGTATCTTTTAGACTACTAACTTCATTACGAAGTTGCGTCTCAGCCTGTGCAGTTGCACACCTTATGAGTTCGGAGTCCATAGACCCCAACTGTTCCTTCACCTGGAACAAATTTTGCTGGTGGAGGGTACGCTCCTCCAGTATTTGGCGTTCCAGAACCTGGCAACGCTCCTCACTTTTATACAAGCGATCTTCAGCCTTTAAAGAGCCGTTCCTCCATCCCTTTCAAACGTTCCGACATGTGTGCAAATTCCACCTGAATATCGCGGTTGTTCACCTCAGTACGATAGTACTATTCCTGTCTGATCCCTTCCAGCTCATACGCTGTGGACTGACGGGCGGACTCCAGAGAGGTCTGTAGCTGCGCTGGTAGTGCATCCACTTGCCCATGGATATAGGCAACTTGGGAGGTTGGAACACGTAGCGAACTACTTTCCAGCAGTTTTAGCCGCTTGTGCTAGTTTGGATCTAAAATCATCCTTCTATCAGGTCCCTCTCCGGATGGAGGCTACATCTTCTTTTCGGTTGCTGAACACGGAAGGACAGATGCTTGAATTGTGCCGCTTGCCAATGGGTTGTCGCGCCAGTCCAGAGATTATGCAACTTTTGACTTCCGCGTTGGCAGGTCACCCATATGTGGTCACTTCGAGTCTGGCGTGCCCCAACGACTTGAAAACTGATGTCTGGATAGATAACATTGGAATTTCTGGAACGGAAATTTCGGTTCATCAATGGACGGAACACACAATGCGTATGGCTTGTCATGCATTAGTTACCATTAGTGAAGTTGAGAGATCAGTACACTTTTATCGGGGTGCATTTTGATCACAACCAAAAGACTGTCTTTGGGAGAGAAGACTCTCACTCATATTAAGAGCACTCCTGATTGGGATCGCATGACCGTTGGGGACTGGGAGAGCTTTGCATCTCGTGTCATTTATTCAGCGGCTGTATTGGGTGCTTCACTTTTTAAATACTATTTCGTCTTTAAATATATAAGGAGATTGCTAAGTGCCTTGAATCGAGGCTTGGTTACTGAACACACGGTAGTAAAAGTTATACCCTTTTGTTCGACATTGCGCTGGGGAACTGGTGGGGCTGATCAAATTCAATACTCCGCAACGTATTCTAACAGACCCTGGCCCGCCTTCTGCCACTCTGGTGACCGACGCGTCTTTTCAGGGTTAGGTCGCTGTGTACTTCCAACAAACGGGGGCCATTTATATCGCTGGATGTCGATGGGAGAGTCCTCCCTCACTTATTATGCAAGCAGGAGCTAGAGCTTTGCAACTTGGATTGATTTCCTTTGCTGGAATCCTTCCTCTAAATGTTCGGATTTTGATTGATAACACATCAGTTTTAGGGGCGATTCGAAAAGGTATTTCAAAATCAGGCGCCTTGTCTGTCGAGCTGGCACAGATAAAACAGTTCTTGGAGGAACGGGGGATACGATCGACATTTCGGTACATTCGATCTGAAAACAATGTCGCAGATTACCCCTCACGAGGCCTGTTTTTAAACCCTACTATCTTAGCGAAGGGGCGTACTATGCGATGGGGGGACAGGGACCCCTTGGAGAACGTAAAGTTCTAAAAGTAATAATTTAGGATATTAAATAAATAAGAGTAATTTCGCTGGTTGAATATTGAATGAATCCCATAACACTTGAATGTACTGAGCTTTCCTACTCTCTTATTCTTCAATCATATCACATCGGGTGCATTTGGCTTTATTCACCGTGATGGGGGGAGTTTAAGAAAAAAATAGAAAAAGAAAGAAAGAGAGAGAGAGAGAGTTCACCTTTTTGAAAAAAGAGGGATTCAACGGTAACCCGCCTTATCCTCTGACAAATCCAGACAGTAGTTCACCCAAGGTTTGTATGTTTAGTTTAGGAATTTAAAGGAGGATCCATCTATCCATCCTAGTAATTATAATTAGCTTCGTTATTCCCATAACCCCCCGTGATACAAATTCACATAGGTGGGTAATGGGTGTCTCTGTGTGTGTGCGATTTTACTTCTTTTGAATCAACTCTTCTACCAGCTCCTTCACACGAGTGTCAAACACTTTGGTACAGACACCGCTCCTAAACGAGTCCGTCAGCTGCTCCACTTCAGCGTACTTCGCCTTCCGTAGTGCCTGGAGGGACTTGGCCACCAGCAGTGGTTTTTCACAATAGGTGTAGAACTCCACCGCGAGCAGGTGGGTGTTCACATCCGACCCACGATGCTGGAGTAGACAGTTCATGTACCGGTTCGCCTTCTGGAGCGGTTCCGTCAGGTCCACGTCTTCGATGCAGTATTCCTGTTGCAGGGAAATGAGGCGTTTGCTATCCTCGGCGCTCAATCCCACCAGGGAAAGCTCCGGTCGAGGCGTGTGGGCGGCCCGGACGGCCTCCTCCCCCATCTCGTCAATCTTTTGGTAGGTGCGAACCAGACCGGGGCAGAAGGTGAGGAAAAATTTGTTTTCCTCCATGCGGTCGTCGGTCTGGATCACGTCGAACCAGTTCCGCATCGTGTTGCGCCGAAAGACATAGTTGTGAAAATCGGTCAGCTCGCAGTGATTCTGACGGTGGTGTAGTTCAAACATGAGAAGGTTTTGCAACGCGGAAATGTAATCACCGCGGCGATAAAAGGCCTCTCCAACCTCCTTTTCGTACCAGCTACATTGGGATTCCAGGGCGGTGAGGTAGGTGTCGCCCTTCACGGTGGGTTCCTTGTAAAAGAGTTGCATGGTCTCCTCCCCCTTTTCAATGTCGTTGTCGCGGAAAAAGAAGCGAGCGGCTACCGTGTTCATGTACTTATCCTGAGTGTCCGGACTGCGTGCAAAGTCTGCCGCCTCTGCCGCCTCTTTGGTCTTGCCCTCCAACTGGAGTATCTTTGCCCTCTCAATATACAGCATCTCTAAAGTCGGGGTGTGGTTGATGGCCTTGTCCACGTACTGGTGCGCCGTCGCACTGTCCCCGAGTCGACGGTGATGAGAGGCTAAGAAGGCGTATACCCACAGGAGGTGGGTGGGGGACGGCTCCCCGTCAAAGTGGGTGTCAAAGTCCCTGCCTTCCAACTCGGAGGCCAACTGGTGGAACACCTCCCCAATCAACGCGGCGCGCTCCGCGTCAGAGTACAGGGATTTCAGAATACTGAGAAGAGACGGTATCGTCTTTTTGATGAAGGGAAGAGTGTACCGGAGCAGGCGGTCTTTAAACTGGTCTAGAGGACAACAATCCAGCAGGTGTCGGTCCATGTAGCCGGTTCGACTAGAGAGGGCGAGTCCTTCCACCATTTCCACGTACTTCTCCGTCTGCTGCTTCGGTCTGCCGTACTGGTCCACCGAGATTTTATGGAGGTGCGCAATCGCGGCGAGACACTCCCCTTCCGCAAACCCCATCTCCATCAGCTCCACATATCGCTTCTCCGCCTCTTGTTTCTGGCCCAGCGCAGCGTGTGCCTTGGCTCTGCACATCAATTTCATGTACTGGTCCTTGATCTCGGCATCGTGCTTTTTCAAGAGCTCCAGTGCCTCCTGGGGAGCACCGCTGTCGAGGGCCAGCTCGACCCGGAAGAGTTGAACCTCACTAATCTCCACCGGACTTTCCCCCGGCTCCATGATGGAGGTCATCACATCCATCACCGCTGCCGCCAGTTTGTAGTTTTTCAGCATACGATGTGCACAAGCCAGAGCGATCCAGTTCGCTCTCACAGAGGCCTTCTGTGTCACCATCTTCTCCCGCGCATCGAGGAAAACCTCCCACTCGCGGAGTTGAACGCTGGCTGAGGCAATGTCGCGGAGGACGTTCGTGTTGTTGGGGTCCGTCTGAGAGGCCACCCGAAAGGCTTTGAGAGCCGCCGTGTAGTCCTTGTCCGAGCGCTGGCACATCCCCAGCGAGTGCCATGCAATGGTACTTTTCATGTTCATGTGAATGGCGCGGCGGATTTGCTCGTAGGCCTCCTCTTTGCGCTCCAGGTGGTGCATGGTGAGACCCACCATCGCAACAGTATCGGCGTGGTCGGGAGCGACGCTGAGGATGGCTTCTCCCGTTCGAAGCGCTTTCGCGTAATTCCGGGCGTCAAAGTCACGACTCATCTTATCGAACTGCGCCCGCTGCGCTGGAGGTAAATCTTTTCCAGACATGGTGACGCAGCAAACAATAGCAAAGCTAGAAAAAAAAAAGAAAAATCTACCTTACTCTCCAAAAAAAAAAAAGGATTATAGTAAAGGAAGAGGCACACAAAATTCTTGAGAGAAGGAAAAACACTGTTTCGAACAATGAAAAAAAGAATAAACAAACAAAAAAAAAAAAAACATATGTAACAGGATTGGAACAAAGGGTCCCTTAGTGTTACCCTTCGGTCAAGAGGGGCTTGTCCATTAGCGTAAACTTCTTCTTGGTGTTCTCTACGACGATTTCATACCGTGTCGCCTCTCCTTCGCGTTTGGAGAGAAAACGGGGTGGTATTTCAAAGTGGGTCACACCACTGTCGAGGTGCAACACATGCGTTGTTTCCTCCTGTTGCTCCTTGTCCGCACCGGAGGTCGAAATCACCTTGAGGGACGCCTTCACGTTGGGAACGTCCTCCTCTGGGAGACCTAGCAGCTTTACGTGGATCTTTCCGTCCGCCTTTTCCACCAAAACAGATACCGCACTCTTCTCCTTCAACTCCTCACTTCTCGCCCAAAACGCTGACAACCACGCAAATACAATGCCAGCGGAGAACATATTAGGGAAGAGTTCAAGAAGGAGAAAAAGGAGTAAAGAGTAGTACAAAAAGTTTGTCACCATCTCACGGCGGTCGTGTCTTACCACCATAACAATATACACTAAAGTTAAAAGCAGTAAAAAGGTGATACCTTTGTCGAACAATTCCGAATTAAACCGTTTTTCGGTCTCCTTCGAATATACAAACCTGGGGCCTTCCCCTTCTCGGTAGGGCCCGTGGTCCTTTACCGTCTTTAGCACCTCCACGTACGCCTCTCGGATGTGCTGAAACGCCTCCGAGGCATCGCTGGGTGCGTCAGGTAGGTCAGGGTGAAAGTGTTTGCTCAGAACTTGGAAGTGATACTCTACCTTCTCTTCGTCCAGGGCTGATCCCATTCTGAACCCTAGGCGAATCAGTAAATTGTCCGCCTCCCAGTCACAGCGGTCAATGATGCGCTCTTCAGTATCCTCGGACAGCGAGCTACAGAACCGTCGAGCCACCGCCAGTGCAAGGGACGACGACAGGGGAAGGGTCCTACGAGTCATCAGGTGAGTGGGGGAGAAACCAAGAGCCGCCGACGGTCTGGCCGCCAAACAGCACAGCAGTCGACTACTACAGCGGTATAAGTGCCTCCCAGACGGTTTCATTAGACGAGATAGGTGGGCGGACACCGCTAGCAAGGGAGGACTGGTATGTACTTGCACTAAACCAACGGAATTAAAAGGATAGGCAGAGAGAGGTGGATACGGCTGTGATAGCGTAGAAATCGATGGGGTGCCTCTGAACGACACAAATACAAACAATAACAGATAATAATAAAAAAAAATTGTATCATATAGTGTACAAGACGGGACATCACTGCTCTCTTCATTAAGTGATGTGTGGTTCTGCGGCAGAGTTAAAAACAAAAACAAAAGGATAATCTATAGGGCCCTCCGAGGGATTGAAGAAGGGGCTGAGATGACCCTTCCGGGGTGTGTATCTAATGAGGTGGTGTCACCTGTAGGATTCCTCTGTAACAGCATCTCCTTCTCCCTCTTTAAGCGCTCCAGCCGAAGAGAGAGGTCGATGGGTGTTTTTGAGGATGCCAGAAGGCTGCCCGTATAGTTGCCACTACCACTGGACGCCTCTTGGAGAGCGGGGCGACTGATGCTGGGAGGGAGCGACAGGGAAGAGTTTCTTCGTTGGTTTTCTGCCACCGCCCACGCCGCCCTACTACTTCGCGGTGGACGGGGGGGTGGGAGGTCCTGCTGCCGATCTTCGTGGTGGGTACCTTGTGGCTGGAACAGATACAGTTGATCGTACTCGTAGAGCTGACCAATGGTGTCCAACTTTACCCACATGAAACGAAGATCATCGTATATATACAAGCAGGCGACATTCACGGAGTAGCCGGCCTCCAAGGTGAAGATACGGGCCAGGTGATACTCCAGGTGGTCAACGTCATTGGGTGGGTGATCTAGTGTGATTTCTAAATTAACTTTTTCGCCAGAAATGTCCGCACAACACAACACTGTGAACATCTAGTCTAACTAAACTTCACAAGTGAAGAAATGGGAAAAGGGGGGATTAAATGCTCTCTTGTTTCTAAGCGGTTTCTCGAATCACTGAAAATGGGAAGGAGGTGGGTTATCACAGCTTTAAGTTTACTTTTTTTATTTCTTGTGTTTGTCTTAATATTTTACAACGGTATTAGATGGTTCTGGTTCTGACGAAAGAACGTTGCGAGGGTAACTATCAGTGTATACAGTGCTAGCAAATCCTCTCTTGTGATATCGTCCATTGACTCGTATGTTTTCCGGTCCAACTCCGACACACGAAACTGTTGAAGCAGCTCCCCACTGACATCTCCCTGAACCCCTTTCCACTCGGCAATAATCCGAACCTGTTCGCACACTTTACGAAAGAGTTTGTGGGCCAGGCGATCAGTGTCGGGGTCGAGGGGGACGTCCAAAGCAACGAACGCTGCTAGCAGCCACACTCCATACCCGGAGGACTGTTTACTCGGATCGCCTACCGCGACAGACGGCATCAAGAGGCGAAGGAAAACGAGCAACGTTTGGTACGACTTTGTGCCCACCGACGACAAGCAGGGCTGACACGCCGTCAACCACCCTTCAGTGCGCCCCGTCTCCTCCTCACAGGAGGAGTCCTCGTTGGAAAAGTCCTCCTCACGGAGTGGTGCTGCCTCCGAGTGGGACGCCTCCAGGGCAACTGTAACCCACGCAGTAACCGCTGTGTGAGGACGGTGAAGAGGGCGGTGGTGCTGGAACTGCTGAGCCAGAGCAAAAAGGAGACGGAGGGAAAGTGTCCGCTCTCTGGACCGGAGGTGTTGAGGAACTCGTGCCAGCGCTTAATACTATAAATCGGTGGGGCGGTTTGGGCGTCTTTCCGCTTGAGAATACACTGCACCGCGTAAATGGTTTCTTTTCTACTCTCCGGGGTTTCATGGCAGAACTGCTGTAGCACACTCGCGGTCTTCTGCCAGTTCTCCGCCGTGATGAGGGACTGGAGATGCGTGCGGCTATATTTTTTTTCCTCCTCGTAGCCCAAACTCAGAAGGTGTTGACTGAGGTCCTCCACTCCCGCCCGGAGAAAGATGACCCGTTCCCTCCACTGTGTGAGGCGCTCCACCGTCGACCGCACGACCGACGGAGGGGGCACCTGTGATATCTGTAGGGTCGCCTCCTTGAGCGAGTTTCCTGGGAAAAACCGATCCAGCAAACTCTGTGGGGCCTTGGGTTTGGGCGGAGGAGGGCTGCGGACTGCCTCGGGTTGGTGGGGGGGTTCCTCGGAGGGGTTACGCTTCCGCTTCTTTTTCGCTGGCAGCGAAGGCACTAGAGGGGCGATGGGGGAGGAGATATACCCGTTTGAAAATTGCTGCTGTTTGGCCTTGGCCGTCCGCTTCAGGTATTTTTCTGCGTCGTCCATATTGATCCACTAAATCACTCCAGGAACTACGAATAAAGGGGGGGGGGGGGGGGGGGGGGGGGGCAAAAGGAAAGAAGAATAAAAAAAATAGAGAAAGAAGAAAGGTTTAAGAATTTAAGAAGGGCTTTTACCAGCAAATTGTGGTTGTTGTTATGGTTCTTTCTAAAAATTCAAAAAATGCTTTACTCAACGGTATCGAGAGAAACCAGCAATTCGTTTCAACTCGAATAATAGTATGAATAAATAAAAACACATGAGGCGAAAAACGGTATTAGTAATAATAATAATAAAAAAGAAAAAAAGTCCGGAGAGCAAACAGTATTTTTTTGAAGCAAAAAAAAAATTCAGGATACTATACATCACATTATTATTATTATTTCTTTGCTGATTTGTTTTATTTTATTTTTAGAAATTAACAAAAAAAATATTTCTATTTTTGATACATCGGAATATCCTTTTTAGTGGAGGTGTAAGAGTACCCAACCATATTCAGGGGAAGAGACGGAAAAGACGAATAATAATAATAATAATAATAGTAGTAGTAGTAATAATAATAACACAGAAAATAAAAAGGCTAAGCAGCTACCGGTTTCTTTTTTGGTTCCGTAGGGGCTAAATACTTCTCATACAGTTTCTGCTCCGTTTTCTTTTGCGCCTCAATCCGATCGTCGTACATGTGCTGCACAAATGTTTTCAGGTCCACCTTCTTTGTGCTCTTGGGGGGTTCGAAGTGGTACTTCTTTCTACTCTCCGCCATGTTAGCCTTTTTACGCTCCAGACTCTCCGTGTAGAGGTGATTAATGCTGGCTTCAAGCTCCGCGCTGGACACCTTCTTCCCACTCGCCGTCAACGTTTCACGGTACGTCTGATTTTCAATCTCCTTCAAGTTGGCCTCTTTTTGTTGCAGACTTTGGGTATAAAGACGCTCCGTCATCTTGTCTAATTCCTCCTTTGTGAGTGTCTTTGACGGACTAACTGGGAAAGGGTCCTTTACCTCTACCGGACGCTTCTCCGCCGTCAGTCGTTCAATCTGCTTTTCTAAATCCTCCTTTGAGATGTACTTTTGGGGGACGGTATACTCTTCGGACATTATGTATGTATATACAAAAAGAAAAAAGACCTGGCAATGATAATATTCGCCCTTTCGGACAAAAAAAAAAGATGAGAAAGGGGAGAAAAAAAATTAGAGTAGAAGAAAAAAAAAAAAAACAGAAAAAAGGAATAAAAAATGAATCAAAACGCTATTAAAAGGGGAAACCCAATAAAATTTTCTTTTCTTTTTGCCATTTTTGCTGGAGTAGAAACTCTTTTACATGCGTATTCACGCCTGAATATTTTTGGGGGAGGGAGAAATAAAAATAATTATATATCATAAAAAAAATTTCGATATATGAATATGAAAAAAAAAAAAACTTTTGATTTCGTTAACTGAATTTTCTAGTCACTAGAAAATTAGTAGGTGTTACCCTTCACGTACAGGGACTGGGATTCCTTGTCGTCCTCGGCGCGGTTGTACTTGCCAAGCTGAGCGTTGGAGTTCATCTTAGCGCGGTGAAGGAAGGCCTTGCGACCGGCAGCAATGCCAGAGTCCTTGCCACCCCACGCCTTGAGGGCGGAGGACTGAAGGGCACGGGCATAGGAGAAGGTGAGTCTCCAGGGGCGGGGGAGGTCAACGGTGTTGATGGCGTTGAGGTACTCGGAGGCCTGAACCTCGCTGAGACCACCGGAAAGGAAGGTGATACCGACGAGCGCGGGGGGGATGGTGCGGGCAAGGGTGGTGACGGTGTAGCGGCCCACTTCCTCAGGGGTGGCGGTCTTACCGGACTCGGCACCGGGGACGATCATGTTGGGCTTCAGGAGGCAACCTTCCCAGATAACACCGTGGCGGTGAAGGGCGGCGACCACCTCGGACCACACACGCTGGGACACTCGCTGGGAGGTCTCGATGTCGTGGGTACCATCAATCATGACTTCGGGCTCGACAATAGGGACGAGACCAGCCTTCTGGGACAGGATGGCGTAGCGGGCGAGGGTTTCGGCGTTGAAGCGAACGACAGACTCGGAGACGGTACCGTTCTGAATCTTGTAGACGTTACGCCACTTGCAGAAGCGGCAACCGGCCTTGTAGTACTTCTGGGCACGCTTGATGTAGCCGTCCAAACCCTCAGTCATCTGCTCGCCTTCCGCGCCTTCCTCGAGGTCGTGGAGACCCAAGTCGGTCTTGATCCCGGGAATGACGCCCTTGGAGATGAGGTACTCGGGGAAGGTCTTTCCGTTGGAGGCCTTCTGGAAGACGGTCTCGTCGTGGAGAATGACACCACTGATGTACTTCTCAAAGCCATCAGCCTCAATCATGAGGGCACGGTACTTCTGACGGTTGGCCTCGGTGTTCTTGAGGCCAATAGGGTCGAAGCGCTTGGAGCAAGAGCCAATGGACTCATCGGCGGCAAGGAGACCCTTACCAGGAGCAGTCATGCGCTTGGCGACTTCACGGAGCTCCGCCTCATACTTGGTGGTGATGGTGTTGTAGGCGGGGAGCTGGGTGCGTAGAACCTGAATACGGTCAGACATGATTGAAGGTAAATGAAAACGGTAGAAAACGGTAAAAAAACTTTGTCAATAATAAAAGGAAGTAGAATGAGAACAGGGAAAAAAGAAGGGAGAAAGGATTTTTATTTCGTAAGCCACATACACATAGACATACACATACACACACACAACAACAAAAAAAAAGTGAGTGCTATCAATGATGTTGTTTAAAGTTAAAAATAAAACACTTTTAAAAAAGAAGTAATAAAAAAATTACTAAACTTCCTTAAAAGAGGGAAAAAAATAACGAGAGGGTCTTTCGTTTTAGTGTAACCATTATTACTCGTCGTCTTCACCATCACCGCCGGCAGCGGCCTTCTTGGCCTGGTTGCGGCGCACGCGCTTGACGCGTCCGATGCGGCCGTTACCGAAGGGAGAAGCATCGGCGAAACCGATGAGGCGCTCGCTGCTGATGCGGACGATGAAGGAGGGGATGGTGACGATCTGCTTGGCGACGGCGATGTGGCGCTGCTGAATCAGAACACGAGAGTGGTGGACGGACTTGGCGAGGCCAGCACGGAAGACGATGGTCTGGAGGCGGCGTTCGAGAATGTCGGTCACCTGAAGGGAAAGCACGTAATCGAGCTTGTCCTTCTCCTCGGGGAGGAAGCCGTATTCGTGGCAACGGCGCATGATGGCGGAACCTTCCAACAGACGGCGAGGGTGGCCTTCAGGGAGCGTCAACAACAGACGGGCGGTACGACGCATCTTGGACAGAGTCATGTTCACGCGCCAGATTTCACGCTTGCAGCGGAGACCATAGATACCGCACATCTTCATTTCACGGTCGAGACGCTCACGCTCAAAGGGACGTCGGGGTGCCTTAGAGACGCGGTTGAAGTTGTTGTAGTTACGCATGGTGGAATGGACCCTTTGGCGAAATGAAATAAAAAAAGAGAGAGAAAAGGGAAAGAGAGAGGGTGTGTGTGTGAAGTAATAAAGACAGCATGTGTGGATTTAACCACGGAAGGAAGGGCAAGAAAAAAAAAAAGAGAGCGAACATATAATACTGTAAAAGAAGAAAATATAATGATACGCAGTAGAAAGGACAACGATGATGGAAAAAGTCTCCCCATATACGTGGAGGAACTTTAACTAGACAACAGTTTGACGCAGTGTAGCAAACGCATTCAACTCTTCCTCCGTTAGCTTCCAGGAACACTGTACTGTGGCAAATTCGATAATTGCCCCAATCACTTTCGAATGAGTCGAAGTGGTTTTTGTCTCTGTTCCCTGACACGTGTGAAGAATCCACTTTCCGAACCTTTCCCGTGAAAGGGCGGATTGACTCACCAATTCTCGTAGGTACTGACCCACCGAGACTCCAAATGGGGTCTTCATTAGCACATACTCTTCCAACGCGTTGACAAACGCTGGTACTGGATCGGCACTTTTTTTGATCCAAATCACCACTCTGGCAAGCAGTACGGCGTTTTTATCGAGCAACTTGGCAATATTTTCCTCGTTTCCAAGGTACCCCGCCACTCGTTCCTTCGCTGGGCCCTCCAGGTCACTGAATGGGGTCGCGAATAATGACTGGCACTCTGTCCTCAGTTGGGCGTCACTCAGTCGTCTTTTACTCAGCTCTATGAGCTGGGAGGTAAAGGAGGCGGGAGAGGTGGCGAGCTGAAATGTTGGACATGGCAGCCATCGCAGCTCCCCGGGAAGTACCGGCATTAGCGGCAGAGAAGGACGCTGAAGAGGCAATCCGTGAAGGGCCACCGCATTTTTCCCAAAGTCGCTCTTATGCAGGAGAAGACTACAGTGGGAGGCGGTGACCAGTGCGCTATCCTTTTGCGATAGCTGTTGGAGGGACCCCAGATACTCTTCCAGTGTGGGAGAGTCCGTGGCGGTCCGCGCGCTGCTAGAGAAGGAAGCAGAGAGCGACTCCACCGCCTCGTCGTACCACTGATTCATTTCCTCTTCACTAGACGGCCACTTCCACTCCTCCACTGGGGTGGTGAATTCCTGCAACACCACCCACGACTCCTTTTGTGCACTACGCGAGGAGTTCGACAGTCCTGCATCTGTGGTGGACTCGGTCATCGTCGAATACAAAGAGTTGGAGGCAACGATGCAACTCAGAGTCAGCAGTTTCACCTTCAGAAGCCACGACATGCTGTTTAGCAAGACGGCGCTTTCGGTTATCTCCTTCTTCGGCTCCTTCACCGATTCCTCCTCCCCACGCTTCGGTGCCGGACTATGTTGTTGCTTCAATTCAATCTTCTTGCTACGCCATTGAATATCGCGAATGGAAGTGTCCACAAGGACTAGGAAATCGATTGCAATCTGACATCGGAGGCGGTGTAGGGTGGGTAGGTTCACCTCGGTGATCCGGGAGTGTCGTGGGGAGGAGACGATGGAGTTGCTAAGGAGGGAGGTGGGGGGCGGGGGACTTCCGTAGAGGCCGCGGGAGGCACTTTGGGAGTTACTATTAGACTTTTGGGAAACCGGGGTGGAGGCGTTGTTCTCATCCAGGTTTATCCGCTGGGACTGTGTCCGAGAGACGGACTCGCTGTCAAAGTCGAGACAGTCGTCCTCGTCCACCCCAAGAAAACAGTCCGGGAATAAAAGGAAGACCACAGTGAATAAGTCTTTCCCTAAGCACTCGCAGATGGGACTATAGCGGGGGACGTTATTCTCCACAGTGAAGAACAGCGTTGGCGCAAAAGTACCGTCGGCTATGCATTCACTAAAGAAAGAGATACACTTCACGGAAGGGAGGAACTGTTTCTGCGAGGGGTGTTGTAGGTCCTGAAACAGATGCACCACGCCCCCCGACACACCATGACGAACGACCTCTGCCGGTGTTAACTGTTTCTCTTGGGCGATCGCGACGACCTGAACCAGTGCCCGATACTCCTCGAGTTTGGACCGAAGACTCATGAACAGGTGACAAAACCAGCTAGGAAAGGTTTCTATTGTGTCTAAGAGAATGCTCTGAAAGAGGAGGGGGAGGGGGGGGGGGACACTAACGAGGGAAAGAAAATGGAAACGGTGAGAGAAATTTTTTACACACAGGGTTACGGGTAGAGAGAGTACGGCCATTCATCACAGACACGATAAGAAGCAAAAATTATCTTTTGTGTGTTTGGAAAACCATACGCACACCCACACAAAACCCCTCCCATAAAAAAAAAAAAATCAACTCACAGGTGACATTACGGCGGGGAGGAGAGACTGCGGGTTAGTTCGGATGCAAGTCGTTTCAACAACAGTGCCGCCTCAGGGGTGGAGGTACTGGACTGTAGCGAGTCGTGCTGGAAGAAATTGAATTCCGTCTCCATTGTCTCCTGTAGAGCTCCCACCTCTTTACTATAGTACGGCAGCAGCGACATGGCATTGCGAAGCGGAAGAACGTCCCTCACTCTTTCATACCGCAACCGGAGCAGCTCGGGGAGACCAATTCCGCATCGCGAGCAGTCGTTCAACAGAGCCGCTGCATAGCTAGGGTGTTGAGCACACCACGCAGGGTACACAGTGCCGGCGTCCACCCACTCCGTGTAATCCGGGGACTCCACCACCACCGACCCTTCCTTTCCTTCCTCTGGGGAGCACTCCACCGCTACCGCCACCATTACCTGCAACGTGTGGCCCGCGCCGTTGCGAATAGCATAATCACAGACCGCCCCAGCGACCTGCTCGGGGGACACCCCCTTGTCCACCTCCCTCCCTACTAACTTGGCGACCTCGTCAATCGTCGAATCCTCAGCGCCACGGGTCTCAAACACCGCGTGGTTCGTCAGTACTAGTATGTCACCCGGTAGCATTTCCCACGTAGAGGAGAACGGCACGGCGGTTAGTTTTTGTTGAACGGGGAGAGCTTGGGGTTGTTTTTCATCAAGTAGTGTCCAAACGCCCTAGAAACGTTACAGAAGGGATTATCGTCAATAACATCGCCCATTTCGGGGTTCAGCCTGCCGCCCGCCGTCATAATTCTGCGGAAGTCGTCTGTTCTCCTGGGCTTGTGGTCGAAGCTGAGGGGGACGGTTCGTTCGCGGGTAGGGTCCAGTAGACTCTTCTTGCCACCTTCCGTAAAGGGATTGCGTGCGATCCCGAAGCCCCGACTATCCCCAACTCCACTGACGAGAATGTCTAAACAACAAAAGTGCTTGGCCATCAAGGCCTCCAGTTCTCCCTTTTCCAGTTCAAGAGGGGAGGCAGCAGCAGTGTCTTGTATGGTCTTTAAAGGAGGAGGGGCAACGCCTCTCTGTTGATCTCGCTCCAAAAGGGAAAGGCGGCGCCGCGCCTCTAGGGAGGAAGGACTGACCGTGGCGGTAAACCAGATCCCCCGACACCCACCCTCCTCCACCGCCTTATTACGCGAGCCACCAGCCCGGTAAGCGGAAAAGAGCTCCGAGTCCGCCAATAGAGCGTAGTGCTCCATATCACCGTCGGTAAAGAGACTTTGCCAACTTTCTCCTTCTACGGACAAGTGAGCCCTCCTTGTCCTTTGCGCCATAAGTAAGTAATTTAAAAGCGGGTCCTCTGGGTCGAGTTCATCTTTGAGAAGGCGCAGCTCCTCTGGAACCACGGTGTGGAGACTAAGCGCCCTGGATAAAAACTGTGCAATATACTCCGACACTTCCGGTCCATTGTAACTATCACAGAGTCCTCCACCGACACAATCTCCTAGGTACCCCTCAAACGGTTGAAAGGGACGACGGATAGGGTGCTTAAAGTGGCGGTTCTTTTTATTATAGGACATGAAGGAGTCGGAGAACCAGTGGGGTGAAGTGTTCATGACTTCGCAGAGACCCACCTGGAGGTAAGGCATTACAAGCCTTTGCATTTTTTTATGCGTCAGTGGAAACTCCTTCATGAAGCCTCCTGTGTTCTTCTTGATTAGGGAAAAATAAGGGGAGAAAGAAAACGAGTAGGCGAACGATACAAGGTGTGAAGAAAGAAAGGAAAAGAGGCAAAAAAAAAAAACGGTATCCTTACATTTATAAACTCAATGCGGCGATTGTGGCGGTTTTCCTTCGGGTGGGAGTACCAAGAGAATAATACATCATTAAAAGCTGAAAGAAATAAAGAAAGAAACAAAAGAGATACAGATACAGTAAAAGTAAGTATGTATTTTAGGAAAAACAAAAAAAAAAAAAAAAACAATATTAGGGCATGTCCATGTGTGTATAGCACAATGCTCCAGTGGTATTTAATGCAGCAGTTACGTCATTACTTTTTTTCTTTTTTTGATTAACCGTTTAACGGTAATTTTTTTATTTTTTTCGTTGAAGAATTCGCACATTGCTCCTTCTCTTTTTGAACCAGCACCTCCCTTGCTGCTGTCTCTTCTTTATAAATTCGGTTCATCCTTTCCTGACCCAACCGACCTAACGCGTCTCTTGAATTCTTTTCCTCCTCTACTAGTTGCTGGATCGTGACCAGAGGAGGCAGCTCGGTAGGGGTGGTTCTCTTCTCGGTCTCGGTGGTGAGTCCCCACGTGGCATCGCTCCCTCGAGGCTTGGAGAGGGACTGACACGGCGCACGGGTATCCCCTAGGATCGATAGTTTATCCTCACTGGCAAAGGTGTCGTGCGATCGAACGGAGTAGTCCAGCTCCTTGTCCACAGGAGTATGAAAGGAAAGCGGCAACCGTGTGGAGGAGATTTCTTCGGAGAGGTAGTGCTGAAGGGGGGAAGCGAAAGAGGTGAGAGACATGAAACTACGCGGGGGGACCTCTTCCAGTGCGATAGGGGGTACCACCTCCTCCTTGGGCTCCTCCTCCAAAGGGGGTAGGTCAGGGGGTGGTTGACTGTCCAGCACCATACCTCCGCTCATCTCCGCCCCTTGTATGCTACTTGCCACTGATTGAAAAGGGGGCTTCAAATCTCTAAAGCGGCCCAAGAACTGGTACACCCCTAACGCCTCGGCCGGTGTATAGCTGGCCCCTGTCGTCGACAGCGACTGGTCTCCCCCTCCTAGCACAGAAATGGAAGGGGTCGGTTTGGGAGCGTTAGACTCTAACAAGCGAGAGTCTAAACTCTTATCCCCGCTCATGGACAGGGATAGTTTACTCTTTAGAGGTGTATTTCAACTAGAAGGGTGTTGTGAGATTCTACAAACTCGTCGTAGCTCGTTGGGTGACGAAGAAACACGTCGAAAGAGAAGAAAGAGAAAAGAAAGAAAATGTTTGACACGGTAAAAAAAAAAAATATGCATGTATTTCTCTTCCCCCTTTAGAAATTATTTATTTTTTTAAAAAAAAAATATGTAAATGTATATTAGCTGCATATTCGGGTTCCACTTTAAAATCCGGCGCACATGTTATAGTAACGTGACATTGGTTTTTGAGGAACCCAGCAATCCAGAATAGAGCCCATAAAGCCTACCGCGACACCGTCCATGTAGGTGGGACGACGTACATTCACCGGCTTTAGCTTCCCTGCCGTCGCCATCACCTCCGCAAAGGAAGAGTCCTTCTTCTCTGGAAGTGGCACCTCTTCTCGCAGCTTCACCAACTGAGACAACTCCTCCCGTAACTCTGGACTTTTCCGGCTCTGTCGCTCCAGCTCCTCAAACTCTAAATCATCCATGTAAAATTCATAACACCGCTTACTCGCTAGGACGTACTTGATCGATTTAAAGACCGTGGTAAGGGCTAGGGCGACACAACCGGAGGCCAACATGGGCTGTGTTCGAAAGCCTCTGAGTACCACCCAGGAGGAAAAGTTTTTGTTCACCTGTCCTCGTTTCAGACCGACCACCGCATCGGCCTCCCGTTGGTCCTTCAACATACTATAGTAGGTGTAACCACACAGCACCCCTGCCCCAAGACCCCCCGCCCCTGCACCGAAGCGGGCTCCAGCGAAAAAGGCGGGACCAAAGTCACACACAATATCATCGTCTTCCTCCTGATTAGCAAACTTTAAAAAGTCCGACATGTTAATACGCCACAAAAAAAAAAAAAACAATGTCCGTTCCTTTGTGAAAAATGAGAAGAAAAGAAAGGAGTAGGGAGTAAGAAAGTGTTACCGCCTGATGACTGCACTGCTAGAGGGAAAGATCGCTTGGGGCACCTACACAAATAAACACAGAAATAAAAAAAAAAGTAGAGAAAAAAATGTTGCAATACTAATTGAAAAAAATTCTTTTTTTCTTTTTTTTGTTATGTATTTATATATATATATATATATATATATGTTTACAGATGCTACTACGCTACGCAATACATACTACTAATTGCTACTATTGGGCGGGCTACCCCTTTCATCCACACCCAAGGACTCGCGCCTTTATCGTTACAGAGGATGGACGCGGACCACTTCAAACGCACCGCTTCCGTCCTCTACACCACGGCGGGTGGGACTCTTTGCCTTCCAGATACGGTGATAGTGGTAGGCCATATCGTGGCCGTACCCCTGGGGGTCGTTGTACACCGCCATCATGTCGTTCGCCCAGCGTTGGAACTCGGGGACGTATTCATAGTTGCACTGCTGGGTGAGATGACTAAGTTCCTCCTTACGGCTCCGAGGATTGGGATGCTGCCGTTGGCGAATCGAGGCCTCGTGCTCCGCTTTAGACTGCTCTACGGTACGGTTATTGTAGTGTTTTTGAATACGATTTTCAACAACACCCTTTGCGGCTATAATGGAGCGAAAAGACACCACAACGCTACTCTGTGTCTTTAGAGGGACAGAGGAAATTCTACGAAGCATGTCACAATAGTTCTAGTTGTTGTTGCTGTTTATTTATTTATTTTTCTCTCTTGAAATATCCTTATGTTGGTGTGAAATATACATATATATATATATATAATAATCGTAAGAAATAAATAAAAAAAAGGATTTGTCAAAAGGTAGGCAGAGAAGGAAACAAACTAGCACACTAACGTAGTGCGTAGCAGAAAACTGTGATTACTATTGATTTTGTTGTTGTTGTTTTTTGCAAACATTACTTAACAGAAATGGTAACTTGGTGTTGATTCTATGATTTGTGTTCTTTTATATGGCTGATTGAGGAAATAATAATACTTTTTTTAAAAAAAAAAAAACGTCTCTCTTCACTGTTGCCTTTACTCCGTCTTTTCTTCCTTCTTCTTGGGGACGTAATCCAGCTCGAGAGTTCCATGGGTCACTGCCTCCTGCAGACCTTTGGAATCCACCACCTCCTCCCCCGCTGCGTTCACGCCGTACAGGGAGACTCCTTTGGAACCATGAAACACCACATCCGACATCTGTACCCAACGCTTATCCACAAAGGAGAAAGGCGGCGTCACCTCCTCCTTTACTAGTTCGGCGATCTTCTCTAGGGTGGGGAGCGTCATGGAGGCCTTCTTATCCCTCGTCACAAAGTAAAAAGTGGAGCACGGCTCCACACTCTTGGCATACACCGTCGACACGGCACGAAATAAAGACTTGCTGGCGACAATCATGGAAGCGGTGGGTGCGGCAGGCGCCTCCTGCGACGAGGCAGTGGCGGCGTCCCCCTCCTCCTGGTCGCTTCTCGTGATGGGGAAGTTCTGCAGTTGGACCTGATAAGCGCCGTCTCCAGAGAAGACCGCGAACGCAATGCCGTAAGGGTGAGAGAGGATGGTAAGGGTGGTAGGGGGGACCGGCTTGGCTCTCTTCTTGGCGCCGGGGGGCAGTTTGGGAAGAATAGCCTGAAGAAAGCCTTCCACTGGCATCCCCAGTGTACTCTCCTCCTCGGTGGAGAGGGCAGAGGGGTGAGGAAGGCAGAGCAGAGGGTGGTAGACCCCTTTCACCTGTTGATGGCGGTCGAGCACCAACACCCGATTGGAGCCCCCACCGACGGTACTCTGACGCAGTAGCCTATCGTTGAGACTCAACAAGGAGGAAAAGGTGTCGGATAGCCCGGCGGGGGTGACGGGAGACTTGTGGCGGCACTGAAAGTGCTTCGTGTTAAACAACGCCACGGGGATACGTGCATGGGACACGATATTTCGAACAAACATTTCTCCAGTCTTGAGAAGGCAAAAGGGGAGAAAAAAAAAAAGAAGAGGTAGGAGAAATGAAAATAAATATAGCAAGGATGACGAAGACACACACAATAAATCACTAAATGAATGCAATTTGTTTCTATCCTCACGAGTGTTGATTTTTTTTTTATTTTCGAGTGGGGAGAATACACAAACACACACACAGACATAAACACGCTATCGCATCTTCATTTTCTCTGTAAAGCTACAATAAGGTAGCGAATTACCTTAAACGAGATACTCGAAGCAACAACAAAAAACAAAGCCTAATGGAATAAAGCAATCAGGCAAGCAACTGAGTCTTGAAATGTTTTCGAGTAAATATCCGGACTACTGCTCTACCGCACATTAAACAGTACAAGCAAATAAGAGCCAACAGGACAAAAAACGGTGCCAGTGTCTCACTAGGGGGGTCCCCTTCAGAGTCAAAAGGGACGGAAACATTCATGGCGTAGAGGGTCTGAACGATAAGAATGGGATAGATTATATTGGTGCATTCCGAGATCAACAAGAGCATCCGAAGCGCCCGATTTCCTCGGCGGAGTAGAAACCATTGAATCGAAACATTGTGATACCAGTTATAGAGCGCGACTATATCTCGACAGTTGTTCAAATCGGACTGAATCCGCTGTAGATGGTCTTTGGTCACTTTAATCTGTTCACGGTAGTAGGGATCACTCAGAAGGATGTGTTGTTTTTCTTGTGGCTGTAACAGCGTGTTGGCAATCGCCTCTTTACGACTGATATCCGCACTGCACTCTCCGCAGCACCGACGCACCACCGTGATGTGCCGTATCGCCTTTTCCTGTTCCTTTTGGCGATCCTTGACGGCAAACACCTTCTCCCCCAGTTCATTGATAGCCTCCGCAAGGGAGACACTATCGATGTGATGACCAGATGCGATCTGAAACAGACTGGTAAAGAGAAACGTGGAGGTAAAGCGGTTTCGGGGGGCGCCGACGGACGGTTCCGCGGGGTGCCAGAGCCGTCTGCCATGGAACTGCTCTGGAAAACAGCGCATTTGAATCATTCGCAACAAGTCATCCATTTCCGCAAAGGGCTGTTCATGGACTGTAATCACCCAGTCGCGAAACGCAATGACCACCACCACCACCGGATCAGGGACGTGAACGTCGTGGGTGTCATGAAACACCGCATCAAACCGCATCTCCATAATACTTTTTGTAGTGTTGATATTATGAATTAACGGCTTATGCTGGGCGAACGGGTCCGCATCCACTGTTTCCTCTTCTTCTAGAGGGGTACAGGACAGATTAAAGAAGATGTACTCAGCCTCACTGTTGGGGTTAAAAAGATAAGAAGTGTCCACTCGATCTTGTCCACCGATATACTGACAGTTTTCCAACGTGTCAGGGGTGACGGGAAACTTTTGGAAAATCTTTTCAATGAGGTGAGTATTCACAGAGGTATCGGTGGTGGGACCCTTCTGGATGTCAATCCACTTTGTCGTGGGTAGCCAGCTACTCGGTGGACTCTCCTGTTGCGAGGGTAGCGCCAACTCCTTTCGGTCCAGGTAACTGAATAAGTGCTCCGGGCTTTCAAAATTGCGGGCGTAAGGGGGTTGGTTTTCGTCCGGTTGCAATACCAGCCAAATATGTTCTTTGGTGTCCTCCACACGCATCAACTGAGAGTTTTCTTTTTTGGGTCGTGACACTCCGAGTGGGGTGGTGTCTGGACCCACCCCTGCAGGGGAAGCGTCCTCCATGTCCCTTTGTAAGAAAATAAACGTCCCGTTATTGACGACGTCGTTGTTCTTCGCCTCGGTAGTAAAACTCCTATTTTTGGATAAGGAGGAGGACGATTTTACCTTTTCTTTTTCCCACACTCCTCCAAAGTCCAGCACCTCGTCTCCATCACGGTGAATGTATAATTCACTCAGAAGAGTGAAGTCGAAGGCGGTAGGACCTCGATGAACGGAAGAAGGGTTCTGCTTTCGTCGGATTGTCCTCATTTAATCCAACCTTTCACTCACTATCAATGTAAGTATTAGATGCGCTACTCTTCAAAGTAGGAGTGGTTTATTCATGCAAGGTTTAGTGGGATTGTTATTATTAATACTATTATGGTTGGTTTATACAGATAGTTAGTTTATTTATTTGCGTTGTTTAACGAAACACTAGACCGAAAGGATATTAAAGGGGAAGAAAGAATGTATAATATAGTGGAGTAGAGAGAGAGAGAGAGAGAAAGCGGTTGAGTGAGTGTGAAATCTCCAAACTTGAAAGTGAAGCGGAAAGGGGAAAAAGGGGGGACCCAAAACAGTACAATCAAGTGAAATATGAAGTCAAGCATTGAGGAGGACGGGGGGGTGGGGTAACAATAGAGGGAGACTATCCATTACGCTTCCGTAATGACAGCAGAAGCATAACTAACGCAGGAGTCCGCCTTGCTCGCACACTTGTTAGACTGAGAATAGTGCAGAAAGTCTACGGAGAACTTATCTTTCGTTTGGCTCCAGTGTTGTAGGCCTACCCCGATCGCGTGGCGGCCACAAATTGTATTACCGGTTCGATCAAAATACTCATACCACGCCTTCTTGTCCACCTTCTCTAAGATGTCCATCGCCTCGTGATCCATCGCGATAATGGCGTCGCCGATTTGGGGATACTTTTCCTTCTTGTAGTGATGGGTGTAACGGAATCGTTCGCCCCAGTGGCAGAAATCAGAACTGTACACAAACACGTTTTCCACCTGTGAGAGATACGGTTCCAAGACTTGGGAAATGGATTTCTCCATTTGCTCATTCGTAAACCCCACCACAATAGGGACCATCTTTACCCGATCCACCGCACGGGGGACCCCTTCAGGGGGGTAGTGGAGGAGGTGGGACAGATAAGGGGTCTGCAGTTCAATCGAATGCTCCTTCTCATCCACCACCCTAGACGACCAATCTGCTGGTACCTTGCTTTCCTTGAAACGTTTGAGGAGTTCCGCTGTGAGGTCGGTGTCCACGGCGAGGGGTCCAAAAGGGGTCTCGAGCTGAGACGCTCGGCTGATCTCTACCCCCTCAAATCCTTTCACATGCGAGGGCCCTAATATAAATATACGGCGGATCTCATCGGCGGGGTGGGTGGAGCCGTAGAGATAGCGGCGCAGCACGGCATACACATACGACGCGGTTTCACCAGAGTACGCCATACCAGCGTGAGGCGCAATGACCCCACGGACCCGCTTCTGCAACACTTCCCCCCTCCTGCCCCATAGCTGATCCTCCGCCTTCCGGAAATACGTGTCCAACTGTGCTTTGAGTTTGTCCGGAATTGCCTCGTACCAACCACTGCCATTAGGGGCGGCGTGAGAGGCTGATCGAACGTACATTTCTAGAGGGCTGAACTGACTTTAGAAACAAAAGTACCAACCAAAAAGGTAAATCCAAACTATTTTCATTTTATTTTATTTTTTTGGAAGTGGGGAAAGTGAGAAGGAAAGGAAATGTATGATATAATTATAATGTATATTAAAGAACAGAAAGAAAAAAAAAACAGTAGAAGGGAGTGGAAGAAGCAGTGATGTCACCACATAGTCTTAAATGTATTGATGGTAAAAGGCAACTGGAAAAGATAATCGCATATACAATACATGTAACGTTATTTCCTCAATATAAGTCTGAAAGTGAATTCAAAAACAGAAAAAATGCGAAGCATTCACTACAAAGGGTAAACAAAAAAAATAAAATAAAAATATAGAAAAGTAAAATACAGAGTGAAATAGGTTAAAAAGTATAATATTACAAAAGCATTCAATTCTTTCATGAGTCTACATTGAAAAGAGAATTGAAAAACAAACAATGAGTTTCGTTGAGAAACTGAAGCAGAGAAAGAGCTAAGTAGAGAGCGACGGCGCGGCCGTATAGGCCACCGTATCCACCTCAAAGAGAGACACGACAGGTCGGTGATCACTGGTTCGTACATTGGGGACATCGGTGTAGAGTTTAATGGCGATCCGTTTCACAAAAGACCCTTTTCTTCGCTTGAAGAGCACCCTATCACAATACGCAGGCATTCTATCCTTCTTTTTCGAGTAGTTGTACTGATCCAACGTGACGCCATTCTGTACCTCGTACTTATACGTGGGTCGGAAAAAGAGCGCGCCTTCGTGAAAGTGATGAAATACAGTTCCCTTGGCGCGCTCCAGACTCAGCTGATCGTTGTTGATTAAAACGGATCGAATATTTTGGTGGTGCTGTACGATAAATTCAATAGACTTTTTGGTCCCATCGATCCGATAGTTTAAGTCGCCCCCGAATATAGTCAGGTCAAACTCCTCCGTGGCATCCCGGTGAGAGGCAATCGCGGCCCCTCGACCGTCGCTAGGCAGGTTGGGTAACTCCCTGATACTCGCCTCCTCGGTGGACTGGGCATCCTCGCGCTCTGAGGTGGACCGCCCCACCGGGTACGACTCTTCTCTTTCCCCTTCCCTTTCCTCTTCCTCCTCGTTTCGTTTCTGCTTCAGGCTTTCTTTGAACAGTTTTCGATGCTTTCCATAAAGCCCAACGCGAAGTTCACGGACTATTTTTGTATAGTCGCGATTGCGACCCTTTACAGCACCCTGGTGGGCGGCTAAGTGCGAGTTTACAAACAAAAGAGTAAGCTGAGGGGACTTCAAAGTGTCGAAGGGTGAACTGTGAGGACTTTCGACGACCTCGGAGGTCTGTAATTCAGCCTCCGGTGGGGAGAACCCGAAAGGGTCTGTTTCCCCGTTGTCGCCCTCCACATTGCGGGTGAAGGACGGCGCGGCACTCTCACTAGTGTGTAAGGTGGAAGAACCGGGAGGGTTATCGGACGAGTGAGAGGTGACGCGTTTGGTTTCCGACAGCTCCACGGGGGTAGAGTTGGAGACGCCATCGTCCTGTGCTGTAGCAGAAACGGGGTGCGGCTTGGGGGTGGGTTCGGTCGGTCTCTGTGAATCACTGGGTTCTATTGGTTTCAAAGACAGGACGAGGGCCAATGCCACGCCTCCTTTATTGCCTCCGCACCCAAAAAGGCCGGTTTTCACCGCCGAAGTGTGAACATGGGAAACATAGGCGGCCACGTCTCTTTTTCGGGCGAATACTAAAAGGTTTAAAGCCCACAAATGTGTTTTTCCTACCAGTTCATAATTATCCCCCAAGCACTTTGTCGCCACATCCCGACGCCAGCGTTTTTGCTTTCTGTTGCCGATTAGGTACCCTCCATTTTCCTGAGTTCCCACCACCACCAAATGTGCATTAGGGTGGATACAGAAGGAAGAGACCTCTCCCATCCGAGGCTTCTTACCAGCCATGTTCCACGTGATGTAGGCGATACGGAGCGGCTTACCAGGTCGCCACATCTTTTCAGACCCACTCAAGAGGTCGTCGTGACATATGATGGGAACACTATATGTTTCTTTACTAATGCGATACGGCACCTGAGCTCTGGCATCGTGTTCGTCGTCCGCCAGGTGGCCGTAAGACACGGCAGGGGAGGCGAAACTAGTGGAAAAGTCCTGGACAACGGCCTCCTCCTCCGCGGTGAGGTTAACAGGGGTCAGAGGGCGCGATTTCTTCTGCTTTGGGGTTGTCTCTTGTAATGGTATAGGAGGAAGCGTGTCTTCACCCTCTGTAGCGATCGCGCGGTGGGGTGAAACAGAAGAGGTGGAACTACTACACAAGACTTTCGGCTGTACAGTTCGTCCAAGAAGTCGCATTGATATATTCTTTCCTTCACCCTTTTCTCGAGGTACGGAAACTTCCGGACGGCCGTTGTGGTTCTCTAATGTGGTGATAAGCTCCAAGTCCGCATTATCATAGTGTGAGGACATACTAAAAAATAAATTGAATGCACTTCCTAAAATGGGGGGAAAGGAAACAATGAAGGTTTTAAAAAATACACGTATCTAGTTCCTTTTCACAACACTTTTCTTCACCACGAAAACCGGTGAACAAATCGGCCATGGAAAAAATCATAGTAACGCTAGCAATACCGATACCCAAAAAGATAATAAGAATGAAAAAAAAAAATAAAAGAGCTCAGAAATAGTAGATGATTTGTGGGTAGTGCAGAGCAATAATGGGGCAATTAGATAAGGTCCGATTTTCCAATCTTATTACCCTTTTTGTCGTACTTGTAATATCCCTCCCCCGTTTTTCGACCCAGCTTACCTTGTTCGATCAACTTTTTAGGAAGAGAGACTGGTGCAAACAGAGGATCGTCTGGGAACTCCTTCGCCCATCCCTTACTGATCATCGCACCGACGTCAATACCAACACTGTCCGACAGCTCGAAAGGACCCATCGGGTACCCACAGCCCAACTTCATCGCAGTGTCCACGTCCTCGAAGGTGGCCACACCACGCTCCACCAGACGCACTGCCTCAAGCTGATAAGGTACCAGCAGACGGTTCACAATGAAACCTTTCGTATCCTTGGTGACCACCGGGACCTTTCCGACCTTCTTGGAGAAGTCCTTCAGCTGCTCAATCACCTCCGGCTTGATCTCCTCAGTGCGCACCACCTCCACCAGCTTCATCATCGGCACCGGGGAGAAAA